>JAUMHH010139959.1:0-39743 GCA_032359455.1 Chlamys rubida
TTACAAAGAACGATTGATAATAAGACAGTATATGTAATTAGATTACAAAGAACGATTGCTAATAAGACAGTATATGTAGTTAGATTACAAAAAACGATTGCTAATAAGACCGTATATGTAATTAGATTACAAAGAACGATTGCTAATAGGACAGTATATGTAATTAGATTACAAAGAACGATTGCTTATAAAACAGTATATGTAGTTAGATTACAAAAAACGATTGCTAATAGGACAGTATATGTAATTAGATTACAAAGAACGATTGCTAATAAGACCGTATATGTCGTTAGATTACAAAGAACGATTGCTAATAAGACAGTATATGTAGTAAGATTACTAAAAACGATTGCTAATAAGACCGTATATGTCGTTAGATTACAAAGAACGATTGCTTATAAAACAGTATATGTAGTTAGATTACAAAAAACGATTGCTAACAAGACCGTACATGTAGTTAGATTACTACGAACGATTGCTTATAAAACAGTATATGTAGTTAGATTACAAAGAACGATCGCTAATAAAACAGTATATGTAATTAGATTACAAAGAACGATTGATAATAAGACAGTATATGTAATTAGATTACAAAGAACGATTGCTAATAAGACAGTATATGTTATTAAATGGTTCTTGAAAGTTATATTAAAAAACATAGTCGTTCACAAGACAGCATCTGTCATTAAATGACATTCGAGGTTACATTATACATTACAAGGAAAAGTCCTCATCTTCACAGTATCTTATAAAAGGGCGTTGTAGGTTATTTCATCAAGTGTTTATTCCACTATTGGACAGGTTTCTTGATGATTTTTGTTCAATGATTCATTAACCGACGTCCAAAATTAACATTATACCTTCACCCACAACTACTATAGGTTTCCTCATTCCTCACTCATTCTGCTAGGATTTGGTAAACATGTTTGGTTATCCACTAGTGTGTGTTAACATCCTAGACGTTATTTCATTGGTCAATCTTGGTTAGTTTTCCAATTGTAAAAGACACTCGGTAAACCTCGTGTCTTTATACTTTTTGAAAATTAACTAACTCGAATTAGATAAACATAATAACCAACCATCACTCATTGGATAACTCCTATGATACCATTGCCACTATTGTAATAATTGCTCAAGTCCTTTAAAAATGTATTCCATAAAAAACATTGTTAAGGAGTTTAAATTAGTTTTAACTTCGGTGAAGGTTCAACACTAAGGCCAAAAGTGAGGTATTGATAAAGAAAGCGCTAGGAATAAAAAAAAGCTTGTTAGAAAGTAGAGAGAAGACAGAAAGATCAAAATTGTTGTATTTGGGGCAGCAAATTTATTTTGGTTTATTCAATGCCACCTGAGCAGAAGTCACAGAAGAAAACCCCCAGATTCTGCAGGGGCCCCACATTAGTCGCCTTTTACAACACGCAGTGGGATATAGCAGGTCTATTGTTTACCCACACCTGGACTACGGTAAGAAGGAATACCTGTGGTTGTTGATTGGTAAGTTAGAGTATCGGTAGCTTGAGTGGGAAGTTAGACTACCAGTGGTTAGTGTGTAGCAAGCTGAAATACCATTTGCTGGTAGATGGCAAGTGTTGAATTGTGTTTAGATTGTTTTTGTTTCATGTTTTACATATTTACAGAGCCATCTCACAATACAGGGACCAACTTACCAAACTATTTGGACAAATTATAGAGGACAATCCTGGATATTTGTAAAGCATACATTCTAAATCGTCATTAGTATCTGTGTGGAAACACATCGGACAGATGGTGACATGAATTTAGGTATGCATATCTTAGATGAAAAAACATACAACCTTCATTATCATCGTCATATTATGAAAACGAATAAGAAAATAAAAATGATAGATTGGCTTTGTGGGAAACTGATTATGCCTTTTGGGGTTTTCTGCTCAAACATTGGCATTCTAGAGGCTTTTTTTGGGAAGATCGAACAAATGTCTACAGCGTGAAAACCTCCAAACAGAGCCGAAAAGGAACGAAGAGCAGAAACATCGTGAAACCCCACAAAAGACATCGTCAGTCCCTACAAAATACCAGAGACAAGACCATGTGTTCCGTGTTTGTTTCCTGCATCCCACAGAGTACCCATCACAATGTCTTCTGTATCAACTCATGTAAGTAGCTTCAATTTACGAACAGTCATTTCCTTATTTCGTATATCAAATTATTATTTTATTTGTTTTTTTTATACGGTTTGATGCCAGTTCAACACATGTGTCGTATGGCGATGATTGTCAGGAAAGACTCCACAACAAGGATAGCAGTTAAATAGAGAAAAATATATCCAAGTATTGAAATAGGGCAACAGAAATATTTTCATCTTTAAAATACCTCAAAAGCCGAAGACGAATTTCTGTAACAATTGTCGTCAATTTCAAATGGTAATAGCAGGTTGATTTTTCTACAGTTAAACCTACAGAGAAGGAGACTGTAGTATAACATTGGTTTATATGGTGCAGGGCTGTATCTAACCCACTGTAGGACTGTGTAGATTACGCAACATATACAGAGTTAACTTATCTTTGTTAGGCCTTGATAAGCTAGTCGTTTTCCTGCACGTCGAGATACATAAATGGACTTCTAACAACGATTCATCAACAGAACATGTCTACTTAAAATTACGTTATAGCACGGACTTGCAGAAATTATGTTTTTTTCCCTAATTTCTTCATTAGACCAACATTGAAGATGATGATGCTGTTAACGATACGAATTATGTGCTGGATTGAAATTAGTTCATTAGTTGCAATGGTAGCAGAGATATTTAATCTGTTCCAGGAATGGTATATTTTCGATCGTTACGATAACTCTTTGCAACACCCTTTTACCTTGAGATATTGAAGTGGCGATAACACCGAAAAACGAGTAATGAGGAAAGTTTATAATTTTGTTTAGTTCATGTTAAGATCTTGAAGGATCCCACTGCAGGCAAGACACTAGAGATCTCACTGTGTTTTCGTAGATACAGTAACCTCCCTTTAAATTCGTTTTGAATATCATTGTTACAGTAGCACAATTGGACAAAAGTACTTCCACTGATCAGGTGACTCACTTGATCAGGGTGACAGCATAACAACCTGAGAACTAGCGAGCGAATCCGAGTATGACCAAACTGATTCTACACTCAAAACGCCGTTGTTGACTATATAATGTTTATCATATATCAATTATTTTCAAATGTATTGTTTTATTTTCAAAAATGATTTATAATATCTTGAGTCATGCCATAAAAAACACCAAATGCATAGTTATAATTGTTTGGCAGTATTACAGGGATCCTTAGATATAGGATTCTGTAGATAACGCAATAGTGGACCCTGTTTATAACGCAATACTCTATACTACATGTATTACGTAATACAGAACCCTTTTTATATCGAATGACCAACATTTATATATTACACAACACCAGTCAAATTATCAAGTACAACGATATGCATGTATCTTAGTTATATTCTGTAGTTCAGAATTGCTGACTCAGCAATCACAAGACTACGGAAATTCCGTAAAAAATATTATTTGATTCATCTGTAAGATAACCAAAGCTTTCATAGTAATTTCCGTAAAATTAAACACATGTCTGACTTCTAAAAGTTCTATAAGCATATCGACATAAAAAACAAATCGGACAAGACTCGGAAAGATCCGAAAACCTATTGAGCGAATTGATGAATACATTTTGCGACACGGCATAGGAAAATAGGAGACGACTTTAGGGTAGGGCTGGCGATGTGTGGACCGATAGTGCGGCCCAGTAACTAGGTTTGGGCGGACCAGCCTCTCAGTGGTACGGAGTGTTCTCCCGACTTCTATCTACAGATCCGAATCTTCCGGTCCAAGTCGCATCGTTCCGCGTGCTTGTCGATGCTATTTTTCAATTCTTTTTGACATGTAACATATCAAGAAAATTCAAATGAACATTTATGATTAATGTGCTCGCCCGGTCCGATAATTGCTTCCGTTGCGAGCTTATTTCATTACATTCATTATATCGCGGTCTTTATAGAGTGTCCCGGTAAACGAGGTGTACGTCGGACCTACGAACCCTTCGTCTCCCCTGTCATATAGTGACCTGACCCACAGCCATTGCAGGACAATCTTATTTGTCATTATTAGGGGTAGGAGGATTGATGAAAACTAGACAATTCCTACACCACCCTATAATGCTGATCCTGAGGAGACATTTATATTTCGTTAGTGAGATACGCGCAAAAGATGTACAGCACCGACCAGCGTTTGATTCCGTTCATTATCTAGTAAATGTGCAGCATATCTTTTGGATTTTGTTTTAGTATTTCTTTTCGTATAACTATTGTATGCTATTTTCATTCATTTAGTTTGTATGAATATATACAGCAATACTTCCGTTCTTGGAAGTACCACTTGGTCTTATGAGGCGGAAACATCCTCTTGATCAGTGAATTCGGAAGTTATCGTTTCAATTCCAAGAATGCACAATTAAACATGTTTCACTGTCTTTTTTGATGCCAGCAATATTGTATCACAATGTGATATTATTTTCAAAAAGAAATATACACTTACAGCATTACGTTTTAGTTTCTACAATTGTAGTACTATAGACTGCATGGTTGTACAATGTATATTGCATCATGTAGCGAGGTTATAGTGTATGGATACCATTGCTGTATAGTGCCATAGTTCACATGTTGGTTAATTTATATTAATTTATAATTAAGATTTGTGTGGATGTACGATGCTGTGGGTAAGGATGCCATAAATAGTAATATATAGTACTACTATATAATACGCAGTTGTATAGGGCAATAGCTAGATTGCGCGGTTGTAGTGTTATATATAACGTGGATGTACAGTGCTACAGGTGATTTAGTTAGTGCTATAAAGAATGCGGATGTATGGTACTATTCATTGCGTGATTGTGTAGCGCTTTAAATTGCGTGGCTGTATATTGTGTAAGTTGCATAGCGGCGTGTACATTCGTCACCATCACCTGCTTTACAAAGGGACATAATCTATCCTACCTTGGACGACCTGTCTTCCCTACAGAGGCATGTTGAGGCCTGTCACTTAAACAATTACACATTGTCCCCCTCATATTTTGATTTCGTTAATTTCACATTCTAAATTGACTTTAAAACAATTTTAATGCCTCATGTACATTTGGAATAAAGTCGTGTTGATTGGGCCTTAAATAGCTTGCGAAGTTTATTATGCACTTTACAAATTTGATTAATTTCAACTTGTTTTCATATACAGTAAATATCAGGTTATATGATGGGCTTGATAACACATTCTTGTAAATCAACAAATTATACCAAAATACATTAATCTTCAGTTTTATATCACAAATTGCTTTCTGATTTACCATACCGTGCAGGATACGTTAACATACATAACTGTAGATGTAATTAACTCTTTCTCAGTAATATTTAAAAAAAGTCCTATCACAGTTATATTTCACAGTTATAGTTTTATTATAAGTCCGGTGTTTTTGTAGAGCATAACATAATTAAATCTGGTGAATAAAACAGCTACATCTGTAATGAAGAACTGTATGTAACGCTTTATTTGCACGTTCCATAAGACGCTTAGTGCTGTTTACAAAACTGCCAGTATATCTATAAACAAACCAGAAGATACGAAAATACGTCTTGTAATTTTGACTAATATTCGTATTGCTCTCTCTGTATTTTTCTGAGAGTGCAGCAGTTCTAATTTTCTCAACATTGACAACTATTTATCGTTTATAAATGTAACAGTTCCCTCACCGGCATGCAATGCCGTTTTCAACCTTTCTGAGGACATAATAACAATTTTATCTGCACACAAAATTACGAAACGTTTGACAAAATCGTCTAACGTTGTTTTTTGTTTGTCCTGTTTAAATGGCAAAGGTCCTGCAACCAACCCATATTGCTATATTTAATAAAACATATCAATATTATTGATTAACAATGAAAACAAAAAAGGGGACAGGGTTTCTGCCCGTTTTAGTCAGACGTTTTAATCAAACATGTCCGATAAGTCCTGAGCGGTTTTCCGCTGTATATTGGTACGTATTCTCTGATCGTGTTCCTTTCATATCTTTATATTTTCGTCTCAATTTGCATATATTTTTATTTTTTTTAAAAAGGTTCAATTAAGTATGAAACATTGAGTATAGAATTACCAGCTTACTAGAGACGTCGATAATACAGTATCAATCATATTTCTACATTAAAACGTGTAATTACAGCTGAACATTCGATCTTATCAGGAAAAAGTGATATAATAATAATAACATCAATCTTTATTAACTATTGGTTTAAAAATTCACGCATACATTTTGCATTTATATCAGTGAATGTACATGATAAAAATATATAATAAAATATATTGCTGCATAAAATAGTGTTCTTGGATGTCCTCCATCTAACACATAAAATACTATGCATCTGAATAAGCCTAAAACACAATAAAACTGCCTAGTTGTATAACATTTATGTGTGTGGCCTATATTTACGCCTTAATGATTTGATCCATAACCGATTTCCCCAAACAGAATCAAAACATGTATTTTTTAAATGAACAAAAGCATGATAACTTTTTTCCTTTGATACAACAAAGTAGGTAAAACATTTAAAGCAATAAATATGATCAGTCGTACAGAAACCTTTCATGGAAACAGCTTGTGTATGTCGAAGGTTTGCTAAGCCTACTGTTGAAACGAGATGTAGGAGAATACTTGCTTCATATTTATCCATGTAAAGGTTTTTTGGTCGCCTTTATTTTTGAATATCGATGTTAAAATACTTGTGATGTGGTGGTTTCTTTGAAATAATACATATATTAATCATCATATCAATCATATTAAAAAAACAAAATCAATGTATTTTCAAAAGTATATTTTCAAATTTCCATCAATATCACAACATTTGAAAAAACATCAGTGTCTTTCACATATGCTAATAATGCTGTTCAGATCCCCCCCTGTAAGTTCGAGGAAATGTTAGGTCTTTGTATCCCACTACATGTTGTAGAAGACGACTTAGGGGCGCCCCTGCATACATTGTGGTTGTCTCCCCCTGCATACATTGTGGTTTTCTCCCCCTGCATACATTGTGGTTGTCTCCCCTGCATACATTGTGGTTGTCTCCCCTGCATACATTGTGGTTTTCTCCCCCTGCATACATTGTGGTTGTCTCTCCCTGCAGACATTGTGGTTGTCTCCCCCTGCATACATTGTGGTTGTCTCCCCCTGCATACATTGTGGTTGTCTCTCCCTGCATACATTGTGGTTGTCTCCCCCTGCAGACATTGTGGTTGTCGTCCCTGTGTTCTACTAACTAAAGGGATATCGAGGAGAGCAGAATTGATTGTCTGTTCCCTATTGGAACACTTGGGATCTATATCCGTTTCCTGCCCTGTTTTTGGCGCCAAAAATCCAAACAAACATATATTCAAAACTTTATAGTTCTTCTTGGCATCGTGATACGCCTTGTGTTCTTAGCTTTCTTTTTTATTGTCTTTCGAGAACTTACTACTTCCTTAGCTGATACTTGTTATGTAATTGACAAGACAATTGACATCGTTGTTAATTATCATTTCGATTGGCGAGTTCATTATTTGTTGGATTTAACGTTCATAGAAGTCCATCTTCCATGTTATCGTCTTATTTCTGCAATCGTCCAATTGTATTACATGTACTATCTCCGTGTGCTCTACATTTCACCCATGTGGGTCGAACTATAAAGCACCCCAAATCTATCAACAATCGACAAGAAACACCTTGGTAAAAGTACGTATCCTTACAAAAGTCAGTCGGGCAGTCTTATACAAGGGTAAGCTGTATCTGCCTAAAGGGACGCCTACATGTATTTAATTAATTAATATCATAAAAGTAACAATTGCGTCAGAAAATATTTTGTCCGGTATGATATAATTAAAATTAATGTTTTGTCCTCGCATTTAAGTCATCCAGTTACGATAGTTGCTTACCCTGTCCATTATGAAAACATTAATTGATCAGTATTTTGAGAATTCATATGGTTCAAAACACAAATTTAGCCCTCGTTATCATTTCTTACTTCAAACCATTTTGCTAATTCTGACTTTGTCTTGTTAACTTCTTGCACAACATTTCAGTATTTATTTAAGAACATCTATAGATTACTATTTTTCCTTTGCCTTCTGCTTTCCTGAACTGATACAGTGACGTCATGCGATTAAGTAATCATATAAGAGCTAAGGAGTAAAAAACGTGTCTCCACACACATCAGTGAGTAACAATTTCCATTGTGCCCCCTTGAGATCTTTTTGCTGACCATGTGTTGCTGGGTTTGAAATAAGGACTCGCCGTAATGTAAAGGGTTACATCAGGAATAAGCACACGGCGCCGAAATCAGTTTATATGCGGGTATTGCACATCTACACTAAAGTCCTTTTCTCTTTAATTTATCAAGAACTACCTTTAACATGTATTTACGCAACTATTCTCCCTGGCGTCCCGTTCAATCTTCAACTGAGTCGATGGGCCGAATTGGGAACGTCATCGTTAATCCTTCAATAATCTCAAGGACCTTACATACTGTTCCTTTTAAATATACACACTACCCAACAGGACACCCATTCAGCCTCAGCCCTGATCAACCAATCATCCAATGTTCAGTGATGAACTTCCGAAAGATAATTTATTTCGGTGTAGACTGAGACTTCCACTCGAATACCCTCTATATTACTCATTATTGTAGAAAGCTTACACTCTTTAACGTTCATTGCGTTGCATATTTCGCCCAGGTTCGCACGTTTTTCTTTTCTTTGATATATCTCGTAAGGTTAAAGTTAGGAATCACATTATGTCTATAAAATGGGACCAGGGTTTCCTCCCTGGGAAAGGGGCTTAGTACAAGGGACGGTGATAGGAGTTGGAAGAACCATATTGCAATTCAACTGTTTTGTATTGATGGGATGATCTGAGCTAACATTTAGTACCGCACTGTTACGCTGAAATCTAACATGTGACCTTGATGGAAGCCACTGAATAGCAATGTCTCATTTAACTGCGTCTCTTAGTTCGAATATTCTTCTTCGATTTCCCTTCCATGCAAGGAAAAGTTAACTTATTTCACGATTTTGCCGCACCCACAAGCCTGACCATAACACCCTGCCGAAGGAAACCGAGTACAGAGTATTCCGTCTGTGTTGTTTACCGTCCTTTTAGCAGTCAATCCGCCATGCCACCTTTCCAGTTCTTTTAACATGTCACAAAACCGACTCTATCAATTACCCTATAAAAACGACCAAAGGAAGATTCAATCCTTGAATTTCTATTTTGAATAACGTATTGTTGATTCCACGTCGGCTATGTAACATTTTTTTTCATTGGTCAATAGCCATGTATTATTGACCAAAACGTCATGCACGTGCAACGTTCTTCCAAAACCCTCCCCTGTGTACCAAAAATGTAAACAAATAACGAATTAGCATGCATGCAAGTGCATGCAAGTGCATATTTGATCGTCTCCGCGTAAACTATTGGCTATTTGAAATTAGCTCTGAGCGGTTGATTGGTAAAATAAAAACGAAAGCGAGGAATCGGAATCATATGCAATATAATCATTTTTTGCTTTAAAATAAATTTAATGAACAGCATAGCAAATACAGATAGATAATTGAGGCGTGATTTTTCTGAAAAAAGTGCTGATCCTGACGTTAAACGGATTAGGCGGGTGCTGGGCAGATATGGCGCGTGTCGAGCAGATATGGCTCGTGCCGGGCGAATATGGATTTGTTCGAGATATGGCCATGCCTAGTTAGCAGTATTACACATGCAAAACAAGTCGTATCATGGACAAGTATATGATAAAACTGTTATCAATTACTATCAGTGCTATAACAAGTAACCAAAATTAAGGACGTATATTATATGTACATGTAACAGTATATATACAGTTAACAAGGTGCTAACGGTAAACAGATGTACCTTCATTTACGGTAATATAATCCAAAATAAAGATAGGTAATACAAATGTGGACTTCATTGATAGCACGATACAAGCACTGGGTTACAAAATGATATTGTTTGATTCAATTAACAATAACGAGCTACGTATTTAGAGAATTGGAGTTAACCGAAACAGGTTAATAACGTAAAGATGTTGAGAGATCAGAGTGGATCGGTTGGAACATTAATACGCGATCGATTGAAACGTACAAAAGAATACAAATTGAGTTTTATACCATAATATCATTGTGTACTAGTTATTTAGATATTAATTGAATTAACAACTGTGATGTTATATATTAGGATATCAATTTTAATATCTCCGACGTCTAAACAAAGAGAATCCCGACAAAATCAAACTAATGAAATAAAAATAGTGGGTAAATAATTGGATAGCTTTAAGCAGAACGTTTTGTGAAACATTTATATACATATAATGATATTGGGACAAATGTAAGGGACTTACCTGAGATACAGCAAGCCAACACTGTGTCTCAGTTTTGAAGTTTTGTCCTTTATATCGGTTTCAAAGACTGATTGAGAAGTGAATAAAGAACGGCGTAATAACATTAAAACATTTCAATGAGCAAAAATAAATTTCCTTGAGAATTCTTGGAACATGCGTCAATTTAACAAACTTCTCTCTATTAGAACTTATGAGCTAATAACACTCGAAGACAATTGGTCTTAACAGCGTTAGGTCATTGAAACAGAAGGGCTGCTGCGGCGACTGCTTGTAAAGAAGGGGACTGGATGACAGTAATTGGAGATTTGTGACGCTAGGTGGCGCTGGGAGAACACAGCCCTAATCCCTGCCGACAGATCAATCAGCCACACGTCGGACCATTCAAATAAAACAAACCTAGTTTTTAAAATTCTGTGGGAATTACTGACGTGATGACGTCACACACCGTTATTTTTTTAATGTTAAATAGCTATTCATATTTCATATATATCAGAATAGGCATACTTTTTAGAAGAAAATCCTATTTTCTTATTAAAGACATGACAACGAATGGTAGTTTGTTGGTAACTTACTTCAACAGGGTTTCACAGAGGACATCTTTACGCATGCGTAAAGGAAGCAGGAAACGCTGAATCTTCTGGAGCACTAATGTTTCGTTTCGGTATAATTTTTCGTCTCTGTTTTGTTCCTGTTCAGTTTTGGCTGTTGTTCTTTTGGAAATTGAATCAACTTTTTAGTTCCCTTTTATTCATTTTGGATTGAGGCTATGTATTTTAAGTTTTTCCTTTTTGTAAATTGAGTGTATATACATAAAAATACATCATTGGTTAATCAAAGTTTATTGTTGCAGTATTACGTTTCAAAAGATTGATACATTCACACTAGTTCAAAACATGAAATGTTATCCGTACAGGAATTTTGAATTATTTTTCATTCAGCCCGTAATTATAAAACAGGTTTTATAAGAAAATCAGTGAATTCTGTCGTCATTTTCTTTTGAAGAAATTTTAGGGAGATTGGTAGGTTTAACGCGTTAGTAATGCTACCTATGTTCAGTAAATTGTGTTTAACGGCAGTTTAACAGGTTTGTCATACGGTGGCGTGTGACATGTCAATCCCAATAAACACCACTGTCCATCAATAGCGAGACAATGTTCAAAAGTATTAAACAAAGAAACAAGGGCCGACCAAGGTCACTGTGGGAAGGTTTAATTGCTTCCGGTTTCCGTTTCACAGATGATCAAAGGTGGTTTTAACCATATTTTTACCGGAAGTACAATTGTGATTGATATTTCTACGGAAATCGTTTACTTGTTTCGAAATATGATATAATTTGTCAAGGACAAGGTTTATTTGTCGATAGTGTTTACAATACTAAGGTCGTTCAGTAAGTGTTACATGTTTTGATAACGGACAAAAACACTCGGTAATTCCCAGCAGTAATCGCCACCAATCAGAAGTGGCGTGACCTCGGTTTGACATATTTTGTCTTGTTTGGTGTTGTTATGTCGGGTTTGTCCCAACCATTACTCAATATCAGATACAACACACCATTAGGTTCTCGGGCGGCTTCCTTTAGGTGTCAATGCGTTAACCAGATAGGTCAGATCGTCCTTTACATATTGCTGATGTTTCCTGTAAAACGAATTGTTTGATTTGAAACAAAACATGAATGAACAGAATTTATGAATGGACGAACATTATGCCTAGTTTAGCACTATATGACACGAGAAATTGGCAACATTTCCAAGTTCAAAAATATCGATTAAACCTACTTTACGGACATTCTGTAGCTACTGTAGGGTACAGAAACACTATATAAGGATGTTAAACATCAGTTACACGTATACATAGTAGATGTGAATAGCTTTGCCTTTGTTCTGTCAAATTAGTAAACCGGTTGTTTTCCTGTATATTTCCAGTATTATTTGTGCTGACTACCTGCATGTGTATTGATGCAAATATCGCCTCATCTAAATTAATTAAAACAATTCTAGATTTTGTGTAAACGGTCCTCGTATTTTTATCAGTCGCAATATTGTGTACTGACTATAATCTGATTACCTTGAGTCTGGATTTATTTTTCATAAACATTTACATCTTAATTTTTATATTTATTTACATAACACAATTCATTTTTACAGAGTCAGAGTCATGCTGTCTTTGTGCACACGAAGTTGTGTCGATATCTATGATACAGACTTCAATCACAAAGTGTAAAATAGAAACAGTCATTTCAATTTGAATAATTTTCTTTTCCAAATCTCTGCTCATTTTGTGAACAATAAATTCCATAGAAACGCATAATAAAAATGTTTGTTTCGATTATTTGAGAATCATTTAAAAGTTTTAGTGGTCCATTTCAATGCAACATGATTTTATTTAAATGGCAACTGAAATGTTTCTTTAACTGTCGATTCCCTGAGAAAATGACAATTTCAACGTTACGAAAAACGATGATTCATATACTCCCCAGTGTGCACTGAATTACATAATATTAAGGAATTTGATGTATTGAGAACACTTATTGCAGCGATCCTAGAATTTAATTGGTCCCCGGCCCAAACTATAAGTGACAATTGGATCCACGTTTAACGGTAGCAACGAAAAATAAAACCGGCTGTCTAGACACCACGTCGGCAGGATCGGTTCTTTGGTACACTCTGTCAAATTTTGAATGTAGATTATCATCTATGACGAAAGACTAAAAAACATTTCAATGCATTGTTGCATGAAAATTATAAACCGTAGTTACATAAGGGTGGTGACGATATACATTGTTGTATATACATCATAAGCTGTAATAACATTTGATAAATGACATCAAAATACATTTTGTATGTATATCAAAAACAGCGTGATGACATGTAAAGACATTGTTATGTGTGGTATCACAAACATTTCAAATGTCTTACCCGGGATTGTGAAAACAAAGGACTTTGCAAGTGTTATCATTACCTTGATAGTCTTTCTGTCAATTCAGATTTGTAAGATACAGTAGCAAAACAGATCGATTGTCTGAAAGTAAGGTAGTTAACATATGAAGCCTATACAAAATACCGGTATATAAAATGTGTAGTGGAAAGGCTTACAACATGACCAACAGGGGCCGCTCACTACTCAGCAGTATGACAAGATGGACAATTTCGACTTTCCGACCGTAAAGTTTATCTTTCTCGGTAGCAATATCTCTGCTTCCTTAAGCGATATTTACATGTCGCAATCGAATCGGTACTAAGGGCTTGCACCGAATAGCATGACTTCTGTGAAAGATGTCGACTGCTGACGGAGAAACATACACTGCTGAATTTCCAAACATGCAGGTTGATGAAGACTATGGACACGTTTTATGGTCACCATCAGCAACATGCTGTTTCTTTGTGTGATATGAAGGTCGATGTTTTTGATTTTGCTCATTAGAGTACCTTGTGGTTTTGTTGTCACTCCCCGAGTTCTCAACGTGAGGACGTGACATAACTTAGATTCGACTTAGATTTACACGGTGGGTGTCATCCATGAAGCAGAAGACGCTTACCGTTCCGGAACACCTGGTCTTATTCTCCTTGTAAGTTTTCGAGGGTCTCCATAATTATTTTTTTCCTAGATCATATTTGCACAAGGTTGATCTATTTCGAGTTTGAATGATGGTTTTGTTGACACTTCGGTATTCTCTTGTTTCTTTATAGTAGTCTAGAACTACCGTCCCAGGACTATGAAAGGTCGACAGTAACAACTAGTTCTTGTGGGGGGAAATCAATGGTTGAAGTATTTGACATCATAATATTTTGATCTACATGTTTCTAATATGACTCTAAAAAGGTATACAACACTGTCAGTCAAAATTCTTTTATAATCTCGTAGCTGGATAAAGTTCTACTTTTGCGCGAGTTTGATTTGTTGTTTTTAAGCTAAGCTTAGTAGTACATGATTCCTTTATGAAGTTTATGTACATGCTCCACAATAAAAACATGAAAAGCTACACAGAGCGTGCTGCCGGAGGGAGTGTCCTCCTTCGACGTCTTCTGACTGTGTCCTCCCCGAGATGCCTTCTGACATGATCTTTTCCAGGACGCCTTCTAACATTGTATCAGATTTACAAGGCAGATATCTTCGATGAAGCAGAAAACGCTTAACCTTCCGGAACACATGGTCTTTTGCTCCTTGTTATTTTTCAAAAGTCTCCGTGGAAATGTTTCCTTTGTTTGTGTTTTAATAACGGTTTTGCTGACCCTTAGCTTTAGCTTTCTTCTGTTATTTTATTGTCTTCCCTTTCTGCCATCCGACAGTCTCCTCCCCAAATGTCACTGGACAGTGTCCTCCCCGGGATACCTTCTGTCATCTGACAGTGTCCTAACCGAGATACCCTCTGGCATCTTATACAGTGTCCACCGGGATACCTATTGACCGGGATACCTTCTGGCATCTTATACAGTGTCCACCGGGATACCTTCTGACATCTTACAGTGTCCACAGGGATACCTTCTGACCGGGATACCTTCTGACATCTTACAGTGTCCACCGGGATACCTATTGACCGGGATACCTTCTGACATCTTACAGTGTCCACCGGGATACCTTCTGACCGGGATACCTTCTGCCATCTTACTGTATCCATTCAAGGATGCTTTCTGATAGTATCCTCCCTTGATGCCCTTTAACAATGTCCTCTCTTGCCTGCCTGTACTGACATTTTTCTCCCTGCATGTCTTCTGACATTGTCCTACCCGATGGCTTCCCCGCAATACAAACACCGCTGTTTCAGTAAACAGTTAGATTATATCTTAAGCTAATTACTTTTCAAAATGTCAAACATAGCTAGTTTATATATTCAAATTTAGGAGCGATGATTGTTCTGTCAATACCGATATCGCTCCGGTTCTCCTGGTTTATAACCAAACGAGTTTTTATATAGATGAGTAACCATGTCTGCGATTTAGAACAGAACATGTTTTTAAAAATAAATTCTTTTATCGATGATACATCATTTTGTCGGTTAAATGTCAGACAGTATTCGTCTACCATAGATACGTGTTCAACTTCTGTTTTATATCCAAGTGTCATTGCCCATAATTGGCATGTATTATCATGACAATAACTTGGCCATTTTGACCCCAATGTATGTATGTACTTACTGATGCCAAACCCTTTACACAATACTGCACTATTCTTTAAAAGCGGTTCATAGAAACGGTTTGTCACTTTGAATGCCATGTCACTTTTGGTTACAAAACACGCTGTGTTAGACAGGACTTACGGCAATCTAAGTTCTGCTTAAAGGGAACGTACATAAGGTCATATAAGCTTAATCTGGAGAATATCACATTTAATTAAGTGGAGTTAAAAAAATAATACTCAAATAATGCATTAGTTTTTTAAAACAAAAAGGTATTAAAAGAAATGTATTTTATATGTTAATCCGTCTTCCTGGTCTGAAATCAGTGTGACATTTGAAATAAACGTTAATTATTGATATATCTGACTGTTATGGTCATCATGATGATTTGATTGCTATGATATTACAGTATCGACCAAGAATTGGATTGCGTTACAAACAGACAACAATCCCTTAGTTCGTTGCTATAGTTTAAATTGCAGGATTAGAAAAAAAATTGTTTACGTCACAACATGTAGGATTTGTATGTGTTTTGTCGACGGCTACATTGGTGCAAACCTATGTATTAGCTGACTTTATTCTAGGAAATCTTTTCAAGACAGCTCGGGCGACCTATTACTGGCACAAGGAATCTAAGGCGTGCCGATCCCATGATAAGCCTTCACATACTGCAGCACACACCCCAGACAGTGATGCCTACAGAATGGTTTGTTATATCTTATATAGGTATTATATATATCAGTGTATCCAAATTGATTAATTGGTGATTTTTTTTTCTTTTGCAGACCACGACATATTGATAGGAGCAGCTAAACTATAATGAAAATCTACGGACCAGACACACACTAACGATGAGTCATGCACGCACTCAGATATCTACTGACCCTGCCAATACTTGTCCTCCAAAGGAATAGACATATTAATACACAAAATATGTTTTATCCATTTAACAGTGGTTGGGGAATTAACCGCGACGTGTCCCTTTTCCCTAGGGTATCGGGTAGGGAACTAACATACAGATTTTTGAGATGAGACTCTCTTCCTAGGGGTATCGAGAGAAAGCTAACGAAACAGATTCCTATCAAGATATGTTGTCTTGGCCAAGTGTTTGCATCTACGTTTATCTGACAGTCTAGACGCGACAGAATCAATGACGTCTAATTTTTTTAAACAAATATACAAACGTCAATTCCAGAAATAGAAGTACATCTTCGCAGTGCAAGGAGGCATACTGACACATGCTCCCTTGTAATTGCTAATAGGAGAGGACACACATCAACGCAAAATAGCAAAACTGATACTCCTCTATAAAATATATCCCAATCCATTTGTTGTCTTATTGATATAGTCTATTTAATTCGTTATTTCACTTCCTAAATTGGCCGAAGACTAGGATACTTCGGAAACAGAATGTAAGAAAATTTTAAAACGACACTTAAGTAAATCGTTGAGGAAAAGCGTTGACGTCCAAAATGAAAATCGCCCATAGTGAAAAAGGCGGCGTTCGATTTAAAAGTCACTCGAACTAGAAGAAGTAAGTCATGCCCAATTCAAACATCACACGACGTCAAAATAAAATGTTACTCTAATTTATTGTAATTAAATTAACGTCGGATTAAATAAATCGACGTCTTGGCCCAGTTGTTCAACAGGTGATTAGCGCAATCACCATTTAACAACATGTTTCAACCTCTAATTGTTTGATCAATATACAAGGTAAACCATTGCTACTTTCCATTTTTACTCTTTAATTTTACTCTCCTGACATGTTTGCTCTATGGAAAGTTTTAACCAAGTTTATGGTTAAAAAAATGCGCAATCCACTGATTCAGCTTATCACCTTTTAAACTGCTGCAACCTGTTTAAGTCACCAGAGAGAAAGACAAAATGACGTCCAATTTAAAAGTCACACACAGAGAACAGAGCGGATGCCCAACATAACAATCATACATACTGTATTACAAAAATTGACGTCCGAGTAAAATTCGCGACAATTAAACAATCGCCCCATTGAAAAGAGGAGTGAAATTTAAAAGTCACCCAGTGTGAGAAAAGTCGTCGACGTCCTATGAACGATTTCACTTTGAAAATAGTTGGCGTCCTACTTAAGAGTCGCCAACTTTGAGAAAAGCAGCTCACAGCCAAAATTGCAAACGCCCAACAGAACATTACAGATTATAGCGTACCATGTGTCCAATAAAATTATCCCATTGGTCAGGTTATATTTTGACATTTTACGTCACTAATATCATTTCTAATTGAGGGCATTTGTAAGCACGTTTAGGTAGCTATGCAACATTGTGAAGTTGTAACAAAAAAAACCCCCACGTGATCTGAACTAAATATCGATACCAATGACAACAGCAATATTGCTGAGCACACACCAAAACAAAAGGAATGTTTGGTTTTACTTTGTTTAACGTCCTATTAACAGCTAATATTATTAAAGAACGTGCCTCCATGTGTGTAAGGTATGATTGCTTGTGTGTTTGTTTGCGGGAGGCAGGGTATGCTGATGTATGTGCCTCTTTGCGATAGCGCATTATGAAGCCGGCTTTAGAGTGTTACCTCGCTGAACTACCATGCCGAAGGCACCCAGCACAGCATTCCGCCCGGTCACAATATACTGACAACGGGTTAACAAGTTGTGGCGTCAATCCTAAATGCTGAACATTTAAGCAGGGAATAACAACTACCATTTTGAAGGACTTGCTATATCCCTGCCTGGGAACATAATCTACTGTCTACTCCACTTGGGTGAACGATCAGCACTAAGGCCAAACGCCATGTATTGCCAAGCAAGGCACTCAAGAACAGAAAATGTTTTCATGAAGTAGAGAGAAACAAAAGGAAAGACATCATGCACTCCTATTAAAAACTAGAGTAGAAGTCAGGTACTGCGGTCGTTAAGCTGCACCACGTGAATAGGAAAACATTATTTGCATTATTAGTTACCATCTGTGAGAGTATTTCGTCTTAAAGTAAGATTTGATTCACCACTGGTTATGTCTCGCTATTAGACCTGTCTTCATGGCTGTATATGACCCAGTTGAATAAAAGGAATCAAAAAGATACAGTCAAGTAACAGCACAAATGAAGCGATTGTTTGGCTACCAGTTATGATCAAATTACAAAAATGAAATAATCTAAAGTTTCTTTTCCTGTCCTGTTACTTTATTTGACATGTTTAGCTGTTACATAATAACTGTTTAGCAGTTTTCACGAGGTGAAGGGAGAATTATACATACTTTTTACCTCATTTTCTTAATGCCGTGCAGTTATATTTTAATCGTGCCATCTTGTTGTTATAACGGAGATTTATATCTACTTACAAGGACTTGTATGCATCCGTCCGCACAGAACCCCCGGGGATCTGAGTGTAAACTGAAGCGTAACACATTGCTTATATTCCTATCTATAACAACATAATCTGAGTTTTATATATACCAGCATATAAAGCATTATGACGGCATTGCTCTTAGCCAAAGTGAATTTCACTATTTCATTTTTATGAATGGAATATCTGTGTCAATGTGCTTTTTTTCATTGCACGTCAATAACAATATCAATAAATATTGAAAGCCAGAGGTGTGTTAATTCATTCAGATATTGATAAACGTGAGCTCAGCTACATTACTAGTCAAATCAAGCAACTTTACGGAAAAAATTCTAGAAAAAAAAGAAACATCCGTTATATTTAAGAGCATATCTATAAAATGGACACCGTAATTTGAGAAAACATTTCAAAACATTAAATCTCTAGTTCGTTTACAAACATAATAATACAGTTTTCGTGTGTGTAATCGATGTTTATCTGACAAAAAACTGTCGTGTTACTTATCAAATAATTGACTGAAGTCCAACGGTTAATTTGTCTATCATACATTTGTGTCACTGAGAGAAATATTTCATATTACCTCAGTGATTCGTCTATCATTTCTATGATAGAATATACCATAGAATATATGATTTATATCCGTGATTCCTTACATACAGCGCATCAGATAAATGCCATTTTGTCAGGTCTGGGGTCCCTAACTTACGACATTATGTTTAAGCCATGTCAACAGTATTTAAGTTTTGACGTTTGTGAGACAAGTTCTGTCATTTTTGTGTCACCTCAGCGGTTTATGATTAGTTACGAACGTTATCAAATGTTTGACACATTGATGGTTTCAAACTTGAGATATATATCTGATACAGATTCTATTATCTGTATGTATCGTCGGCGGTTCCTAATTGTTGATATATATGAGGAAGATTGCATTATTTGTGTCTCATATCGATGGTTCCTAGCTTGTGATACATATGAAACAAATTACATAATGTGTGCGTGTGTGTCACGTCGGTGGTTCTTAGCTTGTGATGTAGAAGAGAGAAACTATATAATTTGTGTCACGCCGATGATTCCTATCTTGTGATGACTAAGAAGACATTTTATAATTTGAGTCACGTCGGTGGTTCTTAGCTTGTGATATACAAGAGAGAGATTAAATATTTTCTGCCACATAGGAGATCGTATTTCACTTACTAAATAAACCTGATATTAGTATTATCTGATGTTGCGTTAATTGATATTTAACAAGGCAAGGACACTGTACAGGGGAAGGTTGTATGTTACTAATGAGGAAAGAAAGTTAAATACCATGAAGCTGTTATGGTGGCTTTCGAGGTTGTGAGTGAGGTGATCATCAATTCCGTACAATAGGTTAATGTGTAACGTATGAAAATGACAAGCCGGAAAGTATGATTGCTTTATTTTCAGGTTTTGTTATGCAAAGCTATGACCAAAATATTTAAATTCAAAATCCCTTGAATTAAATAGCTCCATGAGTATGCTTAAGTAGACCAGCTAGAATTGACTAGCACAAAGCATACCCAGCCTTCATTCCAATGATAACTTGCACAAATCTCTCCTTTGCTCCGGTCTGGATGAGGCTACCATACACAGTATGTTCAGGTACCCTTCATCGGCTTTACATTAATAATAACTTAAGATCGCCTTTTGACATTGCATGTCTTTGAATTGCAACAACCCCATTGCATTTCCGGTGTATCGTTTTGAAATCATTTCCATTGCTCTCCTGTAATGGGAGGTTAAGGTAGAAGCGTTTAGACGACGCCATATTGGATCAAGTTAAGATTACCATTAAACATTACAATATCAGCATATATCATATTAGTCAGACAAAGACTGTATGAGATGGAAAAGGTGCCGAACTGTGGTTCACTTAGTGCTATTAACTTCTGGACAAGATTGATTTACTTCACGTCAATATGCACCGTAGTATCTTGTTTATCAGCGTGCAGTAAGTATAAAACAGTTTTGAAACATGAAAAAAAAAATGTCGAATTACTTTAAAGTGGGAACCGCTCGTCTTGTCCATATGAAAACAATATAACTTGTACAAGGTTAAAACGTATTGAGAAATAAGTAGCATTTCCAGCTGGACAAAAAAGATGAATAACACTAATAGTTGAAAAGTTTACATGGGAAATGTCTACACGTTTTGAGAAACCCGCAAGAGAACATGTTTAAATGTAAGTACACTTTTTCCAGCCCTGCCCAAACGCACAAATGTCAAACAGGCGTGAATATAATGCTAACAAGGACCCTGAACATCCCATAAACGTTCACTCCTTAAGTGCCTGTTATAAGATGTGAAATTTGAAGACCATAAAATTATTTGGAAGTAAAGAGCAACTGGTATGTTCTAAATTAATAGTATCCCACAACACGTTATAGTTCAGAAATTTCGGGATCAAGGTTCAAAAGTGTATGTCCAAATCAGTATACATTTTTCTGATATTGTCAAAAATCAATAGAAATCATGAATATTAAAAATCAGGAGGAACTTGAAGAGTACCATACATTGTGATCATTTATGTAGGAGCATGCGTTACATTAAACCACCTGTTACACGTTTAATATATACTAAACATTGAACTACATATACTGAACAATGGAATTGTATTGTTCCAAACAGGTAATATAACTAAGCCTACCTACCTTTTCAGAGCGACTCATCCGGATCCGGAACGCAAGTCATAAACTGTCCAGTGAGGATATTAGATCGATACAGAATAGCCTCTAAGACACCGACACTATCTGTCCCACGGTGCTGGACCAACACTGGGGATCACAGCGTGGCTATAATGGTGCCGATATACCACTAATAAGCTCGATTTGACGACAATTTTTAATCTGTGGCGTAGGAGTTGCTAGGAACTTTTCTATTCTCAAATTATATGTTTATTACTGGGAAAGAGTAGCCGACAGTGGGAAAGGACATTTATCGGCCTGACTCGCCCGATGTAGTCTGACGTTTACCAGTCTCTTCCCCTGGCGCTGCATTATATATCACGCTTACTTTAATGTTGACGCACTCGTCAGTAGATGTCACACGTAATCACGGTGACGGGACAGCCGGTACGGAGGAGGCTAGCGTGTACACGTAATCACGGTGACGGGACGGCCGATACGGAGGAGGCTAGCGTGTACACGTAATCACGGTGACGGGACGGCCGGTACGGAGGAGGCTAGCGTGTACACGTAATCACGGTGACGGGACGGCCGATACGGAGGAGGCTAGCGTGTAAACGTAATCACGGTGACGGGACGGCCGGTACGAAGGAGGCTAGCCTGTAAACGTACGCACAGTAACGGGACGACCGGTACGGAGGAGGCTAGCGTGTAAACGTAAGCATGATGAAGGGACGGAAGGTAGGGATGGAATTACCGTGAAAACGTTATCACGGTGACGGGACGGCCGATACAGAGGAGGCTAGCGTGTAAACGTACGCACAGTAACGGGACGGCCGATACAGAGGAGGCTAGCGTGTAAACGTACGCACGGTAACGGGACGGCCGGTACGGAGGAAGCTAGCGTGTAAACGTACGCACGGTAACGGGACAACCGGTACGGAGGAGGCTAGCGTGTAAACGTACGCACAGTAACGGGACAACCGGTACGGGAGGTGCTACCTTGTAAATGAAAAAGTGAATACAATTTTGGTTTGTATAAAAAGTGTAAACTTCAAATTATAAATTAGATAACAACAAAAATAAAGATATATTACTGAAAATGAAAAAATATCAATTCAAATAAATCGAATTGACCCCAAACCTGCAGCGAGATAACGTCATATCATTGTCTTTGGATTGTGATGCCATGTCCACAGCATACTTAAAAGACGTATATTACAGAGCGTTTACAAACAACTTACTATTGCATTAAGAACCCAAATATATCCACAAAGCAGCCCAAGGAAATATCAACAACCATGCTATCACTGCTTCTGAAACTCTGTTATATTTGTTTGCTTTCCTTTGACATGTCTCTTAACGTTTTTTGTTCGAAAACAAAAGTTCATAAGCAAATTGAATACACGTGAGTTACCTCGACGGATGTTTCTTCCAGTTTAGTCAATTTTCTTTCGCTAAATCTCTATATTTATCTTTCCGCTAAAAAAATCCCTGAAAACGTGGAAAAGACGCGGGTCATCTTGGCGAAATGTTCCAGTTATATATTATGATGCCTTTTAGGATTCTACTTTCTATTTGTCTTTATTACAAAGACTAAAGCGGAGTTTATTTCGTCAATAAAACTCAGGGGGAAAATTGATATTTTCAAAATGGTAGCCAGTCCAAATGCATTTTTATGGTTTCTGAGCTTATTCTGGTACTTGGAATGAGAGAAAAATACTCTTTCAATTTCAGGGGTATAGGGTAGGGAAATTCCACCCTCGGGATTTTCAAATTTGGCAAAACCCTCGGTAAAGCCTCGGGTTTTACCAAATTTGAAAACCCCTCGGATGGAATTTCCCTATCCTACACCCCTGAACATGAATGAGATCAAATTGTCGTCATTTTCATCGTCCCTGCTTTCTGGTATTTCGGGTAAGGTCGGACTTTACCAATCTACGTAGAGGCTTCTGAATGGTTGTCGGTATAGGGCTACGTAACTTGTGTGTGCAGAGGTGCGGATTGATGGCAATGGTTAAGAATGTGTATCTGCTCTAGTACTTATCCAACTCGACTCGAAAGTATTTGAAATATCTTTCCTGCTGTTACGGCACTGTTCTTCCTACTGCTGTCTATTTATATATCATAAATTAACGTTTGCAATAAACACAATCACATTTAGGGACACATTTTGCTTCATGGTATATTGCATTGAACGTTTGGGAGTGTTTTCATGGGTAACCATAATGAAGCACGACCTTTGGTTTTACCTTTAACTGAGCATAACAAACCCTTCAACCTTGACGCTCCACTATAGTGTACGTATATTGTGACCTCAGGATTCACAGTGTTTTTCTCCGGTCACGGTTAAAACTTATGGAATTATCCGTAAAAGACTTTCCTAGCCTCATGATAGCTGATTGTTATGGGTGTTCGAATCTCGTTAGTACAGATTTATTTCTAGAACACTCGTAAAGCTTCGTCTTTAAACATAACTAACAAGTGTTCGGTAAACACGAATACCAATCACCATCCGTTCGATAACCTCTATATTTATATGTCAGGTGTTTCTTAAATTTACTCGGATTTTGTCGGAGATATTTTACACATTGTGAAAAAAAAACCACAAATTTATGTTTGTGTCAAATTAGTGCCGTAAACTACGGTGTCAACAGTTACTGTTGCTTCGTTAAGATAAAAGCGGGTAATGCAAAAGCCATATGCTCTTGCCAATTAAACGGGAAAGCTAATTCCCTATGCAACTGATAGTGACCACGAGCGGCCATTGTGGCAAGCTGTTTCTGATCCCTACTGAGTGACAGACACACAGATCAATATAAATACTTATATTATGTATGAAACAAAACATACATACGATCAGCAGTGATCGGCAGATTAGATGTGTTATTCCCGGGCCATCGCCACTCTGTACATTCGCGCAGACGACAGCAACAGCTCGCCATAAAGTTTTGGCGGGAATGACATTCACGTTTGACGGGAGGTGATTAACTAATGTATAAATGTCACAATTCATTTCGTCAAAAATAGCTAAGCATTCCTAAAATCAATACCATACAAAGTTATCGCTAGTTTGCGTGATTTTCTATAAAAATGTTTAACTCCACTGTAAATTGGCATTAATATATCTTTATGGGATAATTTCATTACGTGTTAAACGGTTTTATTCTGATGGAATTCGCCCGTCAAACATCAGCATGATACAGACGCAGCTTTCGTTCCGTTACTTATCGAGCTTGTGGTTCCGACGTATTCACCACGTTTCTGCAGCACGTTCAGTGTAAGGGAGGTGCATGAGGTCAGAAATAAACACGGGTTTTGTCCGGAACTGGAACATATTGGAAGTTTGGTAACTTTTGTGCCAGAGGGAAAGTAAATAACGAACTATGTTAAGATTGCATTTGGGATTTGATGGGAAGTTAGGCAATACATAATGTTTAAAAGTAGACATTTTGTTTTCTGTTTCCGGGAATGGTACTAATCGGTATGACTTTTGAAACACCGTATCAGATGAGAGGTAGCCGACATTGTATTATTTCTTTAATAAACCATATAAGTAGAGAGGAGGTCAATTTTAATTCATCCAAAGTTGGAGGTGGTCCCTCCATTTATTCTTTAATCAACACAACGTAAAGTTAATTATTAACGATACTATTAAATAGAAATCAATAAACCACATTATCAATGCGCAAAATGCAAATCGGATCTTACTTTTGATTTACCACCAACAGGACAGCGTAGACACAAACACAAAAAAACATGAACCCTCCCTCACCGGAAGTGTTTGGGCTACCTTCAGCATGTGTGAAACTTCTCAGGGTATCGTACTGTACTAAAGTATGTCCGTCACTATCTAAACCCCTCACAATCAACAACTTGTCAAATAGGAAATATATCAATTTTCTACGTTCACCAATATCAACTTAATCTTATATTTACGTCTCGCACTCGCAAATCGGTGTAAGATTTTTAATGTGTTACATCACTATTTAACGTTGTTTTCAGGGTTTTCCTTATTCTGTTATTGTTTTCTTGAGCATCGTTTGCTCGTTTTGTTATAATCGGACATTAGTATTACCGACAGCATGGCGATATAAGACATGTTACTAGCTGCTTATTTCCAGTCATTTCATTCTTCATATCAGTTGTCAAGGAGAATCGCGGGGACGAGGCATTTAAACAGATCATACCCGAGTCTTTCTATTAATGTGTAGTTAACCATTTTTACTCGATCTTGTTCAACTTTTCATTTTCAACATCACACTTTTCTCTAGAAATGTAGGTGCGCATATGCGGTACTGGAAGTAAATATTTTATTTTCACATTTCGTTGCTGTTAGCCAATCAGATTAGAGTCCCCGAACGTGAATTTTTCGGGACCGGGTTCCGTTATTTTCGGGACATCAGAGGTCATGACTCCGCACCCGGTGAGTACATGTACACACTGATTTATATTTACTATGTTACTATCATACTCGTATGCTGGTCCATATAACTCTCGTACTCTTATTACATGAATAAACCTGATGAACCTTGTGATTTAGCGCTTGTCACTGTCACCGAGTGGGTTCAAAGTAGTCTTAAGTTTAGTATAGCCTTACTGATCAGAGGCTGAAGAGGCCACATAGACCAGGGGTGGAAGAGGCTTTATTGATCAAGGGTGAAAGAGGCCGAATAGACCAGGGGTGGAAGAGGCCCTATTGTTCAAGTGTGAAAGAGGCCGAATAGACCAGGGGTGGAAGAGGCCCAATAGACCATGGTTGGAAGAGGCCCCATTGACAATGGGTGGAAGAGGCCCTATTGACCAAGGGTGAAAGAGGCCCAATAGACCAGGGGTGAAAGAGGCCCTATAGACCAGGGTGGAAGGACAAAGGATCGAAGAGGCCCCATTGACAAAAAATGGAAGAGGCCCTATTGACCAAGGATGGAAGAGGCCCCATTGACAAAGGATGGAAGAGGCCCCATTGACCAAGGATGGAAGAGGCCCTATTGACCAAGGATGGAAGAGGCCCCATTGACCATGGATGGAAGAGGCCCCATTGACAAAAGATGGAAGAGGCCCTATTGACAAAAGATGGAAGAGGCCCCATTGACAAAGGATGGAAGAGGCCCTATTGACCAAGGATGGAAGAGGCCCCATTGACAAAAGATGGAAGAGGCCCCATTGACAAAAGATGGAAGAGGCACTATTGACCAAGGGTGGAAGAGGTCCCATTGACCAAGGGTGGAAGAGGGTCCATGACCAAGGATGGAAAAGGCCCCATTGACCAAGGATGGAAGAGGCCCTATTGACCAAAGATGGAAGAGGCCCTATTGACCAAGGGTGGAAGAGGCCCTATTGACAAAAAATGGAAGAGGCCCTATTTGACCAAGGGTGGAAGAGGCCCCAATGACCATGGATGGAAGAGATCCCATTGACAAAAGATGGAAGAGGCCCTATTGACTAAGGGTGGAAGAGGCCCAATAGACCAGCGGTGGAAGAGGTACAATAGACCAGGGGTGGAAGAGGCCCCATTGACCAGGGTAGACGAGGTCCAATAGACCAGGGATGGAAGAGGCCCAATAGACAAGGGTTGAAGAGGCCTCCTTGAAAAAGGGTGAAGAGTTGTCTGTCTTGATACAAAATATAGGCCTTTATACAGATAGACCCGACCACGTTACAAATGGAACATTCAGCATGATAAAACTCTCTGCATACTGATCAAACATTTCTGCTTATCTTTCTCGGTTTAAATGTAATTCAAAGGAAATCGTATTTCAGAATACGAGGGAAGTGTAAATGTTTTAGTAACATAAGATAACTCAAATGACTTTGAAATAAGTGAACGTAAACCAAATGTATATTTTATAGAAATACGATGTATAAGTACACTCGATGAAATCCTATCATTTTTTCATTTAAACACCTAGAGTTTGACCATTTATTTCAGCTTTTATTGATCAAATATAATGTCAGAAACTCACTTTTCTGTGTTATATAGAAATGGTCAATACGATTGTGATGTTTCAATTATTCCATTTTTAGCAGTCTAATTTTGTTGTCATTTATTTTAGTGACAAAATTAATCATTCTTTTTGTCCTTAAAAACGCAATGTAAATTGACAATCCATCGACGGTAAATGTCAGAAGGGGCCCTGTCAGCCGCGGGGCCCGGGGTAAGATGTGCCCGATTTGGAGTGCGCTCGTTATAAACGTCAGGGACGGAGCTAGTGGTGGGCGGACGGTGGGACACGCGATTCCAATCTGCCCAATCGTTACACGGGAAACGTCTTATCTGTCTTGTAATTAAACACATAAAATGCACATACTTCTGTCAGGCTGCTACACGTGGTGACGGGATAAATACTGGCAATGACAACCAGAAAATAAACGCTACGTAGTTAACAGTTTGTTAAATTCTCATAAAAAACCACTTCGATGGTAAATTCTGGTAAATCTCTTCAGCATATCTAGCCCGTCATTGAGACATAGCCTAGTCAATGGCCGTATTCATTCAGAAAGCAGTGTAGTATTTAAAAAAAAAAAATTAAATATGTATATTTGTGTGCATATACATATACTCGTTGTTTAATTGATATTTAAGGTAATATAATAAAATAAATAAATACCACATACAGCGTCAACACAAAACATATACGCGGCTCAAAGTCGACACCATAGGGAAACATAACCAACACAATAAGACCGGACGTATAACCATGTGTTCCGGAGGCGCAAGCGTTTTCTTACATATGTAACTACATGTGGCTTCCGCTTTAAACAAGGGATACGGTTATATTGATTCGTTGGAGCAGACATACATACAGATTGATATAACATGTTGTACGGTTATATTGATTCTGTTGGATCAGACACACATACAGATAGACATAACATGTTGTACGGTTATATTGATTCTGTTGGAGCAGACTCACATACAGATAGATATAACATATAGTACGGTTATATTGATTCCGTTTGAGCAGACACACATACCGATAGATATAACATGTTATACGGTTACATTGATTCTGTTGTAGCAAACACATACAGATAGATATAACATATTATACGGTTACATTGATTCTGTTGTAGCAGACACACATACAGATATCTATAACATATTGTACGGTTATATTGATTCTGTTGGAGCAGACACACATACAGATATCTATAACATATTGTACGGTTATATTGATTCTGTTGGAGCAGACACACATACAGACATCTATAACATGTTATACGGTTATATTGTTTTGTTGTAGCAGACACACATACAGATAGACATAACATGTTGTACGGTTATATTGATTCTGTTGGAGCAGACACACATACAGACAGATATAACATATTGTACGGTTATATTGTTTTGTTGTAGCAGACACACATACAGACAGATATAACATGTTGTACGGTTATATTGATTCTGTTGGAGCAGACACACATACAGATAGATATAACATGTTGTACGGTTATATTGATTCTGTTGGAGCAGACACACATACAGATAGACATAACATATTGTACGGTTATATTGATTCTGTTGGAGCAGACACACATACAGATAGATATAACATGTTGTACGGTTATTAATGAGTTGTAATGCTACCTGCAGGCAGTACTATACATTGCTACATATTAGGTATATCTGATAGTATATGTATATTACAACTACAGTACCAGCATGGCTGATACCCTTATCATATAAACTGTAATATGTAACTTAGTGAGACAGTGTGGTCTATGGTATATAGCAAGGCTTTTTACCTACATCACTTTACAAGATATCATGTATACACTTTTCAAACCCATTGATTGGCTGATTGACTTCATTTTGTAAAGTTAATCAGCAATTGCCATCAAAGGGTCATCAAAATCTCGAAATACACAGACAATCGTCATTTTAGCAACAGTTAGAAACAGTTCATTTATAGCAAGTGATATGTATCTGTAGCATGGATACATAATACTATAGTAGTAATTTTAGAATTCTAAGTTCTCAATATGAAAATTACAGCAAATAAATGATATGAAATGTTGATATTTTAATCACTAAATACTATTTCTCTGTCGATTATACGTTTTTGCGTGCAAACCCCGAAACATTGCATTCCGTAGCAAATTTATTGCGTTCGCACTTAATAATATTGCATTCCCTCGGAAATTTCGACGTCATTTTTCATTGTGACATCATGCTCCATGGCAAATGTGTCCACCATCGGAAACACACATGATGTATTTTCCAAGGCCAAGGGAAAATGTGGTTTTTCAGATAAAATACGAAAGTTTGGGAACCTCTATGTATTACAATGGCAAACGCCTATATTATATTTCTCTCTTTTGTAATCCTTTTCCAGTTTCAGCATATGAATCAAAACGCATTTTTTTGCATGATTTCTAACTTGACCATTTGTTTTTATTAATTATTGTTTACTTATCGTATCTTCTACAACCTTCTTTGAAATGCAAACTACGATAATTAAAGATTTTTATGTAATTTAAAAAAAATCAATAATTAAAAATTGACGTATAAAGTACACAGGGCTCGATGGGATAGGGATACCAAAATGATTGTTAAGATGTCAAAAAATCTATACGGAATCAATGGAAATTTGCAAGGTAGCAGAACCTAAGTAAGTATGTCTGTTTATGTTACAGAGGATAAAGTGGATGTATTTTTTGCAATTTCACCTCATGTTCGTCAATGAGAACTATTTTGGCTATTAATGACGGAAATTTAAATAATGTATGGATACCCTGCTCACTTCCTATGTCTATTGCCAAGAAAAATATTTTCAAGAGTTCAGAGGTGACAAAATTTTGGTTATGACACAGTTATGTACACGTTGCTATATATCAATAGATTATTTGAGAAGATTCTACATCTGACTTTGTTTGTTTTTAGGGATGTTCTGTGTTTCATTGACGACATAAACATGAAATAGAGTACACGTGATTCTTTCTCTTACTCATAACCAACTTCTAGAATGTAAATATATGTATATCAGCAATAGCAGTTGAAACCAGCATCACATTACAACCTACAACATACATAAAACAATATGAAACACGTGGATGTATCCAGTGATAGCACTGTTCCTAATGGTTTTCTCCAGAGATGTAACAGCTTGTCTAGAATCTCACTCCGCAGCAGGTGTGTGCATCATAACTTACACCACACGACGGACTACACAACCACCATATATTTTACACCAACGAAAAGGTACATATTGATATTGTTTAAAAACTTCCATTGCTAATAAATGGACATTTGAGTATATACTGTCTTTTACATCAAGTGTATGTTTTTGTGAGATTTCGTTAATTGCATTTCTATTGTCTTTTACAGTCTGGATATGTTGTGCGTTTCTGTCGTTTGTCTATCTACTGATTTTACAGCCAGGGTGTCTATAGCTTGTCTGTCTACTGATTTTACAGCCAGTGTCTGTCCTTTGCCTTTTATGAAGTTCTATCAGAGGCTCTGACTGTTGTGAAACCATAACTGTTAAACGACGGGGATATGTTGTTGTGAGAACTTTACTTCTAAGCTCTTTAAAGAATTTGCCATTATCACCGTGTCTCACTTGGTTCCCTTCGTTTGACAGGAAACATTATGACATATGCCATATGTAGTTATGTAGTTCAGAAACTTTCTTTACTTTTTTGGCTCTGTCCACTTTTGTGTGGATTCGTGATGTAGGTTCTGATTTACTATATTTGATTGTTTTTCCAAGGTTCAAGTTGTTGGTTTATGTTTTAATGTCTCCTAAGATCCTTTTGTAGGGTTTTTGTTGTTATAGTATATCGCACGTCGTTTCAGGTGTTGTTTTCTGTATCTTCAAGTATCCTCTGTTGGATTGTGTCATTGTTAATTCTGGTGTTCCATTCAAAACTTTATTCTTGTAGATGTATTACCTACACCTACACGGTTTTTGTCTATTTGTTGTTTTAGTTTTAGCTGTCATGCTTTCTAGGTTCCCTTTGTTGTCGTCACGTATCGTCTTCAAGCTGACGCTGTAGTAAATGCTTTTCCATTGTTAATCTAACATTGTAGATGGGGATTCGTTGATGTGATCCGCGATGGGTAAAATGGACGGGGTTGGTCTTGGGATGTCTTGGAGAGTTCGTCACAGGATCTGTGTTTGTGTTCAATTTGTACATTGGAGCTATCAAGAGGACTTTCAACTACACACAGCGAGAAGGTTAGTATTAAACAAGGAATACCAGTTATAGTGTACCAGACATGTGTCGGTCACTAGAAACCAAATAACGGGCAATTAAAAACCAAACGAAAATACGTTGATCATGAGGTGTTAATGACTACGGTGTCCTATAGTTTATCAGCAGCGACACCAGCCTAGCGGAGGGTTGGTTAATATGATATAATAGCATGCAGTAGTGATATTGTGTGTCATTATGCTGTTTGTATATATTTCCACTTTGTCATGTTTTACCATTGAACCATGTGTATTTATCATTATTTATTACTGTGTTATAGTTTGTCATTGTGCGATGAGTATACATTATTAGTATGTTTTAGTGCTGTGTGTATATATAATCACCATATTATAGACCTATGTGTATATATTATCACTATGTTATAGTGTTATTATGTGTCAATTTGCTGTATGTATATTACCATACATCACTGTGTTATTGTGTGTGTTGTTTAAACATGATGAATATACATATTTTCATAATCAATTATGTACTTTTTTGGTGATTTATATCATAATTAGATTTAATTTATTTTGTTGACATGATATCATTGCATTTTTCATAGTATATTTCTGTTATCCGACAATTTACCAATTTACCTAAATAGGTGAACTGGTATCAACTGACATTGTGTTCTTTATCATCATATAATATTAGCATTTCAACTTCGATTATTAATTCCATCTGCAGCAAGTACACTATGGAAAGTGAACACTGTAGGTAAGTGATAATATATCAACCATAGTGTTATCTCCAGATCAAAGAGTTTGCTTTGGTAACAAATTATTTGTAAGAGAAGGAAATATCAATTGTCTAGTGCCCGTCCAGAGTTATATACACAAACTGTTTTTTTCAGTGGAACTACAGTCATCGTTGCTGTATGTGGGTCAAGGATTTGGCATCATCCCCGGGATGTTCTTCGATAGGTTTTGGCCTGCCTGGACTTCCGCCGTCGGCCTCGTTCTGGCTGTTACATGTAGTTCATACGTGTTCCTGTGGACCACCTCCAGGGCAGTCTTATTCTATAGCATTCTTAGTTGGCTGATGGGCATCTACTTCTTTGTGGCTGGTAAAGTTACTTATATACTCAATTAGTTTGCATTAATATACCTAGCATTATGTCTGTTAAAAAAAGTTTCGAAATATACGATTCTAGATTTTTTTTTTGTAATGGTTTTATTTTCCCAAGTTTTTCATTACATATACATATACATAAACAGGACATTCACGCATTCTCACACATACACACACGGTCATGGATCTAGCATTATCACAATCATTATCATTGTCATCATAATATCTTCATCATCATCATCATCATTCATCTTTATCATCGTCATCATCATCTTTCATATATAATTATTCAATCATCATCATTGCCATTATCCATCATCATCATTATCATCATTGCCATACAATCATCATCATCATCATCATCATCATCATCATACAATCATCATTCCATATGTATCTTCATCAACATATTATCATCATCATCATCATCATCATCATTATCATCATCATCATACAATCATCATCATCATCCATAATCTTCAATCATCATTCCATATGTATCATCATCAAAATATAATTATCATCATCATCATCATATCATCATCATCATACAATCATCACCATTATCATACAATCGTCATTTTCAATCATCATGTTCAAGAGGGGTTAGAGAGAAATAGATGGAGAAAACAGAAAGAGAATGGACGGTATGATTGCAAATGAGGAATACTAGTAAATATGATGTAACAAGTGAGCTGATTTTGTCAGGGACTGATGATTTATATATAAATATATACATAAGGTCAATAGAATTAAATAGAGTTAAAAAGAAATTTAAACAAAAACAAAAAATAGGAAAGAATATTCAGAGATATGCTGTATAGTTCTTTGTCTATGTGAATGCGCGAACAACATCTTATCATTTCATTCCATTATCTGTAGAGATTCTAGAATTTACGAGATGTGACGTTAACGATAGAGTGTAAATACTTTAAGACTCTCTTAAGACCAGGGGTGTAGGATAGGAAAATAGGAAATTACATAGATGAATTATCTAGAAATCCATGAAATGTCGTCTCAAGTGATTACTTTTTTTTAAATAGAAACTTTTCCTTTGATTTGTTTTTTGTAGAAAATCGGCAATATCAAATATAATCCATTTTCTCAAGCTTCATTTTCCATATTTTTCAATTTCATCTCGTAGGCAGTTTGTGCATCATAACAAAGACATTTTTTCTGTCGATTTCGAAGTATCTAATCATTGTTATCTGTTTCTTACGTCACAAGTCTATTTTCATAGAACTTCACAAATTAAGATAAATCTTAAAAAGAAATATGCATCTAAAAAATACATTAAAAACTAGAAACCTATTGTTTACAGAACATTTTTACTAGTTAAAAAATATGACAATTTTGACAGTCATTTGAATATCCCCAAAAATGTAAGCTAAAAATTCACATGTTTTGGACATTAGATTTATCGCTAAAATGCCATTGTATTGCCGTTGAAGCAAGTTGATTTTTGCTTTCCAGGTTTAAAACTTACATAAAATAATATCGCAAAAACAGTACACTGACCCCTCCCCTCTTACATTTTGCTCTTTGATATATTTCTCTTCCATTTAATTTTGAGAAAGAATATTAAACATCGATGGTTAAATCTGAAAAAAATGAGTGAAGACAACCTTTATTGCTTTTAGGTTTAAGTTAATATAATATCACTTCCATAATTTTGACATTTTGTAGATATCTTGGAACATATTGTATGAATTTGTTATGCCGACAGTCAAAAAATGGTCACAAATGAAACCGGTCGAATTGCGTCTAGTAAATATTTAAAACGGCTTGTGACGTCATTCGAATATAAAAGATAAAGATAACGCTATGAGTTCCCCCATTTGTATGATGCAGTAACAATGTTTTAGTTGTGGATATTTAAAAAAATGTAATAAATGGAAATTTCAATGTTTTTCCTGTTTAGTACCATCTTTATTTTTATTTTTGAGCAGAATAAACAATATTTACACTCGTGTTTCTCATACGTGAAGAGACATCAATTTTCTGCCATACTCGTAAACAAGGCTAAATATATATGCATTGTTCACATGACGTCATAAAAGTGTTTATACCTTAACAAGGACATCACACACCTGTCTAGAATATGAAAAATGTGTCCTAGGACCTTAACTCTATCAGGAACACAACGGAGAGAAAGAAACAAACTGGTTTAGTTTTTACATTCATCAGCCCGAGTTTACATGGAAAAAAAAAATGAAAAGAAGATGAAAGCTACAGCTGTTGCACAATACCAAGCAATACATTCCATGTATATTATCTGTTAATATTAATCTTTATTTACACAAAAGGTTTCGTAACTGTAAATATTGAAAGATAAAATCCGGATGTTTGTATTTACGAACGTTTTTATTTTCATAGGTTTAGGCACTGCATTTACATACATGGTGTCGATGAACACGAATCTCGTGAACTTCACACAGCAGCAAAGAGGCAAAGTAATGGGGACACTCAATCTCTTCTTCTCCGGAAGTCCATTCGTCTATTCTCTAGTTTATTACCATGTACTTAACGGGAATGATCCGGACAACTTGGAAAGCTTCCCTCGCCTGATGCTGCTCGTGGCAATATCATTCGCCGTTGTCAACAGTCTATGTTTTGTATTCTTGAGAATGCTTCCCGAGAGCAAGGAAAGGGCAAATAAATCCATATCCTACGAGGACATAAACGGAATACGGCGTGTTTGTTACGAATAACCTGACGGAGATAGCCACGAGTGTAAGACTAGATCGTCACAACCCTACTCTGGTTCTTCTGATCCCCGTCAAAGCCATGGTAGGCAGTATTCTGATCGGAGTCCTCTCGGACAAATACATTGGGACCTTCCCTAGATCAAGCGTGGTCCTGATAGGTATCGGTTCATTCATCATATCGCAGATGCTGTTCCTGTTGTTGGCGGATGTTTTCTCCCTGCTGATCATAGCCACCATCTTGGTTGGGGTCGGGAACGCCATCATGTGGTCAATCGGGCCGGTCTTGACGGCCGACATCTTGTATATAGGTAATCTTGGCAGGAACTGGGGTTTAATTACCCTCGTAAATGCACTATTCTGCTTTGCTCTACAAGAAGTCTTCGGTGTCCTGTACGAGAACGCTATCACTACCCCTAATGAACTCTTCTGTTACGGACTGCATTGTCTGCGCGGAGCGTTCGGTATCGGACTTACGTCTACCTTTCTCCCTTTTTTACCAGCATTGGTACTCTTCATCCAAACGAAAAGTTCGTTACCAAAACCAAAACCAGAAATAAATGGCACAATTGCCATTCTCGAATAAGGAACAAAACTCGAAGGTTTTCATCACGTTGTAAAATACACACATATGTACCGAAAGAATTGTTATGTTCTTCGATACAGCCGTTTCATATTAAACCTACTGATGTATCGTTTGTTAACTTGTATTAAACATGTCACACGAAATTGGTTTAAGATTTATCTTTGAAAAAATATAATGATATTCCAGTATAAATATGTGTAGGTATACAATTACTATATAGATATATACTACAAAATGTTCTGAAATAAAATAATACGTAAGGATATAAATATCTTTTCAGATTTACGATTGATTTGTAGTGATCTTTGAATTCATAGCTTTCAATATAGCAAAACAAAGTGAATAATATCCAAAGTCCGTAATTACACAGATTTAAACCATCTTCTTATAATAATAGTAATACTACGTTATAGCTGATGGGATGAAAACGTGTATGTCATTAGGGAAGGTCAACGACAACCAAACTGAGTTCCTTTAATATCGTTGATAATGTACATATGTCAGTCCTTTTCAAAACTGCACCGTGCATGGACATTATGCAAAACTCATTTCAAAATAAGTGAAAATCAATGCATCAATACAAAAGATATTAATCGGAGACAAACAATCTGTCACAAAGGAGAAAGTGCCCATAACCTTATTACGCACATATTATGCTAATAATTGAAATTGGCCAGCACACCCTTATAGTTTGACTAAAATATATTAATATTAAGGGAAATTAGAATTGAAGAAATACCATAAACCTAAACAAATAAATATCAATTCCGCATATCTCTTATCAATGTTGGAATATTGTATATATTAATATTTTAGGTAAGTTATTGGTACAAATGAATGTTTGGTAAAAGGACGGACTGAAAACATCTTCCGCTTTATCAAACTGGAGATGGAGGACAAATAGATATAGTATTTGTGTTTAGGGTAACTCATCGGTGTCTGTATTGTAGATAAAATCGTCGTTATTCACACACGACGATTTTGGATCTTGGAATTCGTCATATTGTCCTTCTTCCATCCCCCCAGGTTTAGTGTGATCGTAGATACCCGACTCGTCCCTATCTTCTTTTTTCCTCACAAAGACATCATATTCACTACCGAATGGTTGATTTGTGTTTGTGTGAGAGTAAAAGTCGTCGTCATCAATTCCTACGGGATTCCTCTCAGCCCCTGAAGTTTTACCCAGAATTCCGTAACCATAGTGATCGGTTTCTATCGCTGGACCAGCCTCCTCATGTGACAGGTGATCAGGGTCTTCCTGGTCGGCGACCGGAGTAGCAGTGTTGTTGTATCTAACCTCTAGTTCAGTATTTGTGGAACCACTAGTTGTACCGCCCTTGGAAAGTTTATTTCTAAAACGAAAGATTAAGTTTGTATTACAGTATCGTGAAGCGAGACAATTGTCATAAACAATTACGTCAATATTCGATTTATATTGTTACACCGATTGTTGAACTGAAACTGATACATCACCCCCATAAGTTCAGAAATAATGCTTAAAAATGTATTGGGAGTGGTTAGATAAAGCAGAGTAAATAATTATACATGGGATTCAAGGCTGGCCGTAACCGTTTAGCCAGACTTGATTCTAGTAGGCTTTACATATAATACTATTTTACCGATATATCACATGTTGTATTCAAAAGAGGTTTATGTGTAACGAAGGGTTTTATAGGTATAACTCTCTTTTGCTCCCTATCGCTGTATTCCTACATATGATTCCAACACTTTAGACATGGACAGTTTATCCTTTAGACCTATAGTACCATTGATGAGTCCCTAAATGGACGAAATGACCGTATGGTGCAGTATATTGGTACCTTTGTTAGACCTCTAGTACCACTGACTAGTCCCTAAATGGACGAAATGACCGTATGTAGCAGTATAATGTTTACTTTTTTTTGCTTTCTTTATGGGCTTATTCATTTTTTCTTCCATGCTTCGTATTTCTTTTGATTATTATATCGACACATATTGAATAGGCTGAAACATTCTATTATTTATATCCATCAAAGTGTAAGTGTCTCTTATTGTCAGGTGCACTTGACAAAAGCTTTCGCAAAGGTTTGAACTCGCTCGGAACTTTACTTATATTTGATGACGCGAAATAGAATGCATATATTACAGCGTCATCACCAAATGACAAAATCTAAAAACGAATTTTGATGATAAAAAAGCAGCAACAGGATATGACGGAACATTAAAACAAAAAGGTAGATATGGACCTCTGCATGCAACCGGATAAAAAACAAGGAAGGGTAAGCGATCCATGTATCCTATGTTGCACTTCTCATAATGTCTTCCGTATATATTTTTGCCATTACAACGTAGGTAATCAACTTGTTTTCTAGAAGTTATCTGGCCTCATTCAAATCGGTAAAATAAAACAGTTTAAGAACAGGGTTGAGGAATATAGTAGGGTTCTGAGACGACGTCTATTTCCTCTGTCCTGATACTACACGACGCTATTCAACAATATATGTTCTTTCTTATACAACACAATACGGTCATTTTTTTTCAATTTGTTTAATCACTATACGACTTACATAACGTAATGCTATTCGACACCATTCGACTGGCACTATCCTGATACTAAAAGATACAATACGATCAGATGAAATTTTATTCTGTGCATCAATATAAAACCAAATCTGTTTTGACACTAACTGACTAGTTCTGACGTAATACTTTAAGTTACTTTACGCTTATATTACTACCATCTCGGTTATGACGCAAAAGACACAATAGGATCATCTCTGTTCTGACGCAAAAGACAAAATAGGACCATATCTAATCTGATGTTATATACAAAAGACGACTATCTCTGTTCTAATAAATTAAACACTATATGACGTAATATTTTAAGTTACTTTACGCATATATTCTGATGCTATAGACAATATAGTAGTTTCTCTATTCTGATGCTATAGACACTGTACTACAATCTCCGTTCTGATGATATAGACAGTATAGGACAATCTCTGTACTGATTATATAGACACTGTACTACAATCTCCGTTCTGATGATATAGACAATGTACTACAATCTCCGTTCTGATGAAATAGACACTTTACTACATTCTCCGTTCTGATGATATCGACACTGTACTACAATCTCCGTTCTGATGATAGAGCACTGTACTACAATCTCCGTTCTGATGATATAGACACCGTAGGACCATATCTGTTCTGCTGATATAGACAATATAGGATCATCTCTGATCTGATGATATAGACACTGTACTACCATCTCTGTTCTAATGATATAGACACTGTACTACCATCTCTGTTCTGATGATATAGACACTGTACTACCATCTCTGTTATGATGATATGGACACTGTACTACCATCTCTGTTATGATGATATAGACACTGTACTACCATCTCTTTTAAGATGATAAAGACACTATAGGACAATCTCCGTTCTGATGGTATTGACACTATACTACAATCTCTGTTCTGATGATATAGACACTGTAGGACCATCTCTGTTCTGATGATATAGACACTATACTACCATCTCTGTTCTGATGATATGAACAATATACTACCATCTCTGTTCTGATCATATGAACAATATACTTCCATCTCTGTTCTGATAATATGAACAATATAGTATCATCTCTGTTCTGATG
>JAUMHH010139960.1:0-20551 GCA_032359455.1 Chlamys rubida
TATCCGTGTTGTAGAATATAAACCGTCATATAAGTATGTCCATGAAGACATTCGGAAGTGTATACCTATAGCGCAGGGATCTTATCAAAAACAACGATATATCATACCTTATTGGATATTGTAGTGTGTTTGGTCAAAGGGCGACAATCTCTTGGAATTCACCATAATGTTAAGGACACCTGGAGCACTGCCTTAAGCTGTACCTACTTATTCGAAACTTGTTACTATAGTTACAATCACTGTAACGTATCACTAACTGTGTACTGCTGATGTGCACTCTCCTCGGCAAACAGCAATTTATGTGTTGTCTACAATACAGCTTACCTAACCAGTGATTTAGAATACTAAACATAACATATAAACTGATAACTAGAACTGTCAACCTCAATATGACTGTAACTAAACAGTCAACGTAAGTATAAATCCTGTTCTAATTACTAGAACTAAAATCATTGGTGTACACCAAACAAAAGTGCATCGGTACCATCCCTACTCAGTCAGTTGGACGAAGTTCAAATCAATTAATTTGAGTATTTTGGTCTTTGGATTTTAACTAACAACACGGGTGTACAACAAACACAGTTCATAAATATTACGACTCAGTCAATAGGACGAATATGTCTCAATATCATGATGAACGGTTAGTTGACCCAACGTTCACACGATATCATTTAACTACTTTGGTATTTTGATTTCTCATCCGGAACCGTCTTAAGTTGTCTGCTCCTATATGGTTTATAATGCTCTACAACAGAAACTTTGGATGTCGGGGCGTCCTTGCTAGTTTCGGTCACGTTTGCATTCACATTCTGTCCATGTGTCTTTGTATACATCATTGGCACGCTATTGTTTGGGATGTATGCATTTCCATTAGATGGTTCGCAAGCAACGATCGTATATGGTTCCCTCCGGGTTTTAATCAAGTGTTTAGTGTACCTCGTGTACTATATATACCTCGGGCTTACTCCTACCGTTTCCACATATAACCCAGGTGTTTCGTGCATAAAACGGGTAGATGCTTGTGTGAATATCTCGTCTCCGGGGCCGATTTCATCACTGGAGTTAGTGCCATGCTCGGTTTAGTATTCGTGTCTTTGTCTGTGACCTACGAGCTTTGACGTTACGTTATTGAGTCGGCAACTTGAGGTTTAGTGTTATCGGACGACACGTTCTGCCGCTTCTCCCCAACAGTCGCTGAATCGGAGACCCTGTGTCCCCGTCTTGTGGCGTATTTCTTTACTCCAACAATATTCTGTGTACGTTATATCCGGTGTCCATGCATTGATCAAGGGCGTTTTTTACTGTTTGTGTCGCCTTCTCTGCGAGGCCTTTTTATTTGTTGGTGTAGTGGTCACTACACCATTTGTTTGATTCCTCAGTTATATCTGATATGATGAACGTTCACATTAACGTCTTTTTGTCAAAGTACCTGCTTTATTATACAAAAAAATGCATAATCTAATGTAAATTACCACGAGAAGGCACGTTTAAGAAAACAATTATTTTTCGTAAAAACGTTTTACACCACGTCATTTTTTACTTGAGCAATATAACACACTGTATAACATATGTAACATGTGACCACTGACACGAGGAATTATGGATGAAACGTATAATACATGTACTTACACTGTACAATACTTACACTGTACAATACTTACACTGTACAATACTTACACTGTACAATACTTACACTGTATAATACTTACACTGTACAATAATGTTGGTGGTTTGAGAACTGACCGGTGTCCTTCCCTCGATGTTCACGGCCTCACACTTCAGTCCACGGTCCACATCGTTGACCCTCCCTGTGATGATCAGACTCTGTTGTGTCGTGTACTTATCGTCGCCCATGTCCTGGTCAGTGGACGTACCGGCCTGGTCTGTGATGTTGTTATCTCCCATGAACCAGAACAACCTGGCTACAGGCCGACTAGCGGTTGTGATACATGTAAAAGTTCGGATATTTCCGGCTGATATCGTCACACTGGGTCGGTACACTCCGTCTGTTGTTATAGTTACCGTTGGTACTGGCACTGTTGAAAATATACAGAATATATGAAACACTGTCAGCTACTCTAAGTGTCACTTACTGTTTAAATGATAAAACCTAGCACAAAGCTGTTTTTACATTATCATGTCTCTATGTTGGCGTTTTTATCACATGTTATTAAAATGGTTGAGAGAGGCGTAAAGTTTGTGATACTCATGCGTTGCATGTCCTGCTTAATCATTATAATAATCTACTGATGATATCAACTGTGATTTTTTCCGGAACGAAATTAGCGTGGTTCCTTAAAAAGCCGGGATTCGTTATCGTAACACGATAGAAATGTAGGATTATGTTGATCATTGTTTGCTTAGCTTATTCAGGTACCTCACAACCAAGTCCAGTCTTAGTTTCTACCCCACGCACACCCTCTTGATAATATATATAAAACAACTTTTACCAATAAATATGAATATACAATCAACTATTTACAAATGTACAGATATCAAATAACTTTTATTTCTATGATTTGTTTTCTTGTTTTGTTTCTCGTTTGTAACTTCCGTCTTTTATATCTAACTGCTTCTATGTGTTTTTCCCCAATTGGAATACTTAGTAATAAATCAAATAGGTTCAGTAATGAATAACTTTAACAAAATTAAATTGAATGATTACTCTTCACTATCCATCGTGTTTTTGTAACAAATGCATCATAATTTGCATGTTAGCCATCGTGTTGGCTGTCTTTATAAAAAAAGTTGGAATAGATTGGCTGTCACCACATTCACTTAATTTCCTCAAATTAATTACAGACCACAGTCTACAATACCATGGACATTTTCATTCAGTGGTTTGCTGAGTTTTTGCTGAAACAAAATATTCTCTGGTTTTCTCTTCGTTTTAACCTCCAATAAACGGACCAAATCAAGGACATAACCATCTGGAAACTAAGTGCGTAAATTTTATTGCATCTGAAAAACATAGTCTTTGCTAAATAACCATAAAGAACGACGGTTGCTCTGTCAGCAAAGAACTTTTTCTTTTCAATAAACAGTATTTGCTTTCGAACATCATTCATTGGAACATGATTTATTCCTAGATGTATTGGTACAGCAGTCTGCTCAAGACGTTAAAGGGACAATTTAAAAAAGGATCTTTTTTAATAATCATGTCACAAAATTCTTCATGCTAATTAGTTTGATACTCCTTATAAGCAATTAATGTCGAGAAACTGACAAGAGAACACGTTTTCTTGGTGGTTTTTTTAATCAGTAATGAAGAAATTTATTCATTTTTAATAAAACACCTTTTATCTGTTAAAAAACTTCCAATACATGCATCAGTTAATAAGGAAGAATTGTTTGCTATAACAATTACAATTGCATCAATATTGAAGCGATAACACAAGTTTTCAGTGAAGTATTAAAAAAGCGCGATCAATTATCACTTTAGCTCGTTTTGTTGACGTCCTCTTGCACGTATAACATTAACGCCATACGAAGTATCTGGGTGTACATCAATTTAATGCAGAACTACATTGTATTGCACTCAGTATTTCGCCTAAGCGAAGTCTTAGTGTGACTTGATCATTGGTAGGAGACACCTTTAACTTGTTTCTATTTAGAATTTTAACTTTCAATTTGTCAGAGAAAAGAAATGAATCAAATAAAAAAAAATCAGAATAAAGATTGACTTGTTATAGCACATTCAAAAAGTAATTGTTCTCAGATCCAACAACTAATTAACGTAATTGAAGTATAATATAATGTGCTTCCATCAATAGATGTGATACCAGACAACAGATACACGCTTAGCTCTGAGAATGTCCTGTAGGTACAATTGTTGTATGTAGGTTACTACAAATCCGAAATAAACATGGGCAATCTACTTATCAACGTGGAATGGGGCATATAAACCATTATTTAGATGGGAAACCCGAATTGATAAAAACATCAAGTCAATTTGTATTTAAAGTCTTTTTAAATATAGGTACTGTTAAAAAAAAAAACGTATCCCAAAAACAAAAAAATTCTTTTATTAATTCGACAGTAAACATATGCTGCCTGTTTCAATCCCTTTTTTCTGACGTCATCTTTCACTGTTGGAATAGAGCGAACGTCTTTCAACTTGCCTAAGAGTACATGTAATAGGTGAGCTAACATGATATTAGATGACGCAATTTCCAATGTAAAGCATACCTAAAATGTATTGATTAATTGATCTATCAATTTTTTCATTAATTCACTTTTTAATTACGCAGCCGAAGTCTTCAAATATCTTCACATATTGAATTAGATTATGAAAAAATACTGCTCGAATACGTGGTATGTTTGTATCAATAACACGTCTGTCCCACTTTTTCATACACACCTGGATTGCATACGCGTGCAGCACATAGGCTAACACACGCGCGCAAATATCATGCACGTGCGCGCACTTTCTAACACACATTCAAACGCAATCAATTTCACCTAAATTGTTAGAGAATTAACACTTCCTAAATAGCAATACCTGCTTTTTATTTTATTATTTATTTATTTTCTTTTTTAAGAAGAACTGATTTTGTTTGAATTCCACTGGAGATATTCGAAACATAGAAACATTTTTAAACCACAATTTGCACGAGTTATACCGTATGTAAGTTATATATCACACAAGACATAGTAAACAATAATGGCAAGATTCAAGTAATTTTACACCGCCACTGACTCTTAAACTCCTTTCTACAAATCATCGTCATTCTTCCAAATAGAACCAAATGTTATGCAAGTAAATGACACAAAAGTCCCCACTTTACAAATTAAAATTGAGCTGAAAACTTGTTTTTTTACAAATCATTCTTCCAACTAGAACCAAATGCTATGCAAGTAAATGACACAAACTAAAATTGAGCTTAACACTGCTGGCACGATTCGGATTGCCTACGAATATCTTATTGATGAAAAAATGAGAGAACACAAGGATTATTTCTGGAATCGCACAAATCAAGATTTACCTCAACATGACTTATTAAGTCGTACGTTTGGCTTTACCGCGTTCGTACGACTTATTATCTCTTTTGTACGACTTTTTATCGCATTTGTACGACTTTTTATCGCGTTCGTACGACCTTTTTATCGCGTTCGTACGGCTTTTTTTATCGCATTCGTACGACTTTTCATCGCGTTCGTACGACTTTTTATCGCGTTTGTACGACATTTTATTTCATTTTTACCTCATCTTAACTCGTTAATTTTTTTTTAAATAAAAACATATATTTGTTTTAAGATTTGGTGCACTCAAGTTGACATTGATTATTTTAAATATCTCATTATCATTGCATTTCAAAACAAAATACCTCACTTTAAAAATAGATTAGACTATATTAATTCTGTTTGATTTGATTCAATGGCCTACCGTTTTCAAAATTTCAATATATATATATATATAATACGACATTTTCATTAATGCACGTCGATCTCGTCCTGCTAAATTTGGGCTTCAATGTCAGTTTGTGAAATCTTCTGTATCTATAGTTGTACTGTAGTTGTAACATAGCTATTTCTGTTACAACTACAGAAATAATACAGTTGTAGTACTAACTCTGATATTGTATTATGAGTCCAATTCAATTTAGCATTGTTTCTTAAATCAACGCAAATAAATCAAGTCGTGTTAATAGTATTTTGTTTATGTGTGTTTGTGTGTTGTTATTGTTTACTTTATTTCTTTTAAAACAAATGTTTTGGGGGGGGGAGTGTTAAATAAAAAAAAAAATCTTTGTATTACAAAATAATTCTTTAACTATTATTTATTTTGCAGCGAAAAACGTCTTACTAAATAGAAAAGGAAATACAAAAATATAACAAGCGATAAGCATATACTTATAACTGTTCTAAAAATATGTATTTCGAATTACAAATCTCGTCTTGAGGATATCAAGACTACATTTAAAGCAATGTCCATAAGACGGTATATCTATATCACAGGTATGTAACTATTGAAATGTCAGACCTACAACGTAATAGTTCACTCATTTTGAAATTAAATAAAGAAATGAAGCTTAATAAAAGTTGGAAAAATAATAGCCAGCAAACACGGGCTGGACAATCTGTTTCTACTCCAACAGGGAAAACATTATTTAAGAAAGAATAAAATCACTGATCGAAAAAAAACCGAACAATACACTATCAGTTCTACGACGTCTCAAACATTAAAACATCTAAATATCTTTAGATTTATGTTATAACAATTAATGTTATTTCATGTTATAAAATTGTAGTTTTATTTAAATATAAACCAATATGTTTAATAAAAATGATTTTTTTTTAGTCCGATACACTTTTCAACGCTTTATGCAGTGCGTACAAAGTAAATAAACAATACTAACCTCTGAGAGTAAGCTGTACAGTATTACTGTTTGCACCAAGGAATATTTCACATCTCCAGTCTGTCCCGTGCTCGTCCTCTGTGGCGTAGGCGGCTGGGATGGTGAGTGACACCTGTCGTACAGGTAAGGAACCACAGGTAAAGGTGTAGTTATGTCCTCCTTTTAACTTTAATGAGGTGCATGACGTACTGGTAACAGAAAACTCTACTACTGGTATCGTATTCCTCCTGTAATACACCGCTGTGCCAGTAGTGATGTCCTGACTGGTTGTACACGTAAACGTCACTTCCTGTTCAACCACGGGAGACGGCGGCGTCTCTGACAACGACAAGGTCTGGGCTACAATGATAACGAAGTGTTATATCAGACATCTGCACTAGTTAATTTAGCATGACGAATTATGAAGACAACTAAATTTTACTAGATATTGATCATAGTCAGAGGTTGTGTACTTCGTGTCCATTAGAATATACGGATGATAAATTCCTTTTTAAAAAGTCCAAGTATGTTAGAATTATCAGAAACATTGTCGTCAAATAATACGAAAGATGTAGTTAATGTAACAGTTTTTTTAAATGTGCTTATAAGACAAGAACAGATAATCTTCACTGTTTGTAATTCCGTCATTGTAATTTGTGTTCATAGCAAACTGTTTGTATGTATGTCTTGCATGCGTTGTACATCCTTCCCCGGCCTTCTACCTTCACATCGGGTACCCCGATCGGTATGGTACGGAGTTATCCGTATGGTTATGTATGTATATATTTAAAAATTTCATTTTTTTTCTTTATTCACGAATATGCAAAAAAGAATATGACGATTTAAATGTTCATCAATCACAATAGCAAAATATTTAAAATTACACCAATAGGAAGAGCACACAGTGCCACAGTCATTCTAAAGTTTTTTTTAAAAAATACTGATCTTTTCGTTTGAACACTGTTTTATCTTCCAATAAGTAACAATGCAGCAAAACAGAGGTAACATTGAAAACATTGATATGTTTTCTATAGTATTTGCAAATATGGCGGTCTGGTTCATTTAATTAATATCACAATTAAGTTATTTTTCCAACAACTACAATATCACGAGGATCCGTCCCGTATGGAGCAGTTTTTTGAAATGATCCGGTATGTACGGGTTACATGTTCCGTCGGTACGTTGCAAAACCACTGTCGGGCGTCGAACCCCTTCAAAAACTTCTTATTTTTTGGATGTAGTTTTAAGGACATCCCACCCTTCGTAACACACATGATTTTCGTGTCGTAATTTTTGCATTACTTATCGGGTATTTCAATGCAATAGTGTAAATTAAAGGAGCATCAGGTAAACAATAGTACACGTGCGTGACGATTATATGTCAACACCCCCTTTTGAGACTTCACTGTGAAATGTGTAGTAACACGTACTTTAGAAATAAAGCTTCTGATAAATGACATACACTTAATCACGGGAGGACACTTACATGAGACCAGACGACTTCTTAAATGTAAAATATGAAGAGCATGGAATGCGGACTGATGTGTTGTATGTACTGACCTCACATGTACATATCACGTGCTATCGAAATGCTTTGATATACATAAAATCACCTCTACATAGGTTTATAATCTGTATTTGTAAATTTCAGCGACTTCTGCCAGTTAACTGCGAAGGATGGAGCCTCTTTAAGTACGCATTATTCGAAAATAAATTAGCTCTATATTTTCCATTTACAATATAGTAGCACAGGAAGTCGTGAATCCTTGCTATCTCTGTTTCCCACAAGATAATATAGTAACACATATAAAAACAGTGTTACATTATCCAATTATTCATTTCCCGCTTCAAAAAAACAAAATACATAAAACTCCTAATAGACCGTACTAATACAAACCCGTACCATGCTGGCTAGCCGGGTTCTCTTATGATATCATACCGCAGTTTAAAAATGAAATTGTATGGCTTCCTTTTACGTTAAGCTGTTGAAGTATGAACAGTTCAAATAAAATATCATTTTAACATAATTTACAGAAAAGTTATTGAATATGGCTTTAATAACGACAGAATAATACAATAAACTGTTAACTGGATATCAAGTGTATCTCTCCCTTTCAAAATAACAAGAGACAGTAGCATTCAATGGTTCACTTTCAGGCTTCTTTCAAGAATACCTCCATATAATCATTATTTGAAAATAATTGGGATCAAACAATGTGATTTATGTAATTTATGCCAAGAAAGCAAAGAAAATAAAGAACCTTTTTTTGGCAAGACATACGTAGATTAATATACTTAACAAGTTACCATAAATTCTAAATAAAGGAAGACATTATACTTTTTGGCAAAACTTCTGAATTCCAAAAGTCCATTCCAACTAATAGCATCATGAGTCATGCCAAATTCTTCATCTACTTTAGCTCCAGAAAGAAAAGAAACCCTAGTATGATAATATAGCCTATACTATCTTATTTTAAATCCTCTATGGGTAAAGAAATTAATAAACCTAGCTGAAACCCGAGAATACTCAAGAACTATATATAATATATACAACAACAATTAAGTATATATTTACATATAGTATTGAATATTCTAAATTATATATGTATATATATAGGTATATGATATTCTATATGCAAAATGCTGTGAGATGAAACTGATGATTGACATATAATCTTATAAAATTAAAAAGAAATCACATGAAATATATAACTATGTGTATACATGTTTATGTTTTTTGGTTTGTTTGTGTATGTTTATGCATGTATGTATGTACGGATGGATATACTTGCACATTCTTAGGCATGGATTGGATATATGTGTATATGTGTGCATATCTGTGTGCATGCATGCGTGTATGCATGCATATGTGTATATATGTTTGAGCATGCATATATGTATGTATGCATTCTCGATTTACACATGTATATATGTTCTGATGACTCCCCTTGTAATAATGATGTGTAGTAATGAAACAGATTAGAGATCAAAAGTGACACATACTGAAGTATCCTTTTTGGTTTGGATTATTGCATAAACTACATGTATTGATTTGTGCTACGTTTATGCATGCATGTAGGAATGTGTGTATGTTTACAATATTCTCATATGTCATGTATGTTTGTATGTATCCTGAGTAAATGTAAGTGTGTTCAGTATACATATGTATGTGGCTGTGTGTTAGGGCTGTCGCAATATATCGGAAAACAGATATATCGCAATACACGGGTATAGTGTATTGTACCACAATACAGAGATGAAATATTGCTGTATCGCAATTTTTTTTAAAGCTGATTTTTATGTATCTCACCTGCTTGGTAATCTAACTTTGCAAATTACTACAAATTCTAACAGATATGCCAATAAGCATACAAAAGGCTTTTAATAGTGGTGGGAATTAGTTCAAATTTTGTAATCGATAGTTGGTTTGAAAAAAATCTTAAATCCATGTGATCCATATTATATATGATTAAGTTTGATAACATTCTGACAACAACTTAAAATAAAATCGAGCACATCCTTCCTATGACAATATATCGGGATACGTATCGCAATATATTCATTCTGTATTTCGATGTATCGCGATACACTCTTGGCGTATTGTGACACCCCTAATGTGTGTACATATGTATGTATGTATGTATTATATATGTATGTATGTGTGTATGCTATGTATATGTGTGCGTGTATGTGTAAATAGATATTACTATGTAAAATGTATATATGTATGTTTCTGTCTGAAAAATAAAAATAAAATAAAAAATTATATGGAATCAAGATAACCAGGCGTTTTTTAGAGTCAATATCTGGACCACTTGCACCCATTTCCGTCTTCGATCTGTCTACTATAGACCTGTACTCATGTTTGTACGGTTGTTTACTTTCTGAGTCACCTGTATCTTTGCGTACACATCTCTTCCGTCTGAACATTTTATTTCCAGACTTGGTTTCTCCGCGGTAAAGCGACCACTCTAACCCCAAATTGATCCAAATTGTAGACATTGATTTTCGGAAAGACGGATTTATTCTCCTATAACCTATGGTATACAGACATAGTTAATTCTTAGATAAACTGATATGCTTAGAAAATCAGACTTTTATCTGTCCAAACAAGACAAGTTTTAAACATCTGCAACACTTTTCTTAAATTTATGTAAATGCTTCGCATTATTCTTCAGTGATTTTTTTTTTTACAAAATTCAGAACGAGCAATTTGTGATCATCTAAGCCATTAGTATGTGTGTGTGTGTGTGTGTTCGCCTTCTCTGTAAATGAGTAAATTCTCAGCTGTTACTGGGTGTATTGGTATGACACGTTCATACAATTTCTGACGCACGGTTGATCATAAAAAGCACAGCCTTTTTCAATAGTATACGACCGTAGATATGCACATAAAAATTATACATACTATAAATATTTTCAACTTCAATTTAAAAAAATGAATATCTGAAGCTGTGTACTTTACACTCCTCAGCCTAGCTAATCAGTCCTCAGCCTATCTAATCAGTCCTCAGCCTATCTAATCAGTCCTCAGCCTATCTAATCAGTCCGTGTTATTCACACAGCGGAAACTATTATTCAACGTGTGTATAACACAGATAACACTGTTTTTTTTGCTATCAGAAGTAGGTGGCACACTAACTACAGATCTAGATCTAGATACGATGTCCTTGACTCAACACTAGGACTCAGAGTGTGATCACAGGTGCTCGGGTTCTGGAATATATGTGATATGATTTGTTAGTAAGGGGGTGCGATATCTAGAGAGGTGCGATAATATACTGTATCACATATATTCCAGCACCCGAGCACCTGTGAGTGTGATGGTGATACGGAGTTCAGCCGGGTCCTCACAAGTTTCCTTCTCAGTCTAGATCTGCGTAGGAAAAGTACACATGTTATCGTAAAATCTTGTGATATCCTTGACCCATACTGTAAGTCCATCCGTGAGCCTACCTCGTGACAGGGACGGAACACGCCCAGTGTATGTGGGCTGACACCTTCGATCGTTCTGCACCGGCATCCACGTGTTTGCTCACAGGAGGGGAAAACCCACGTCAGTCTGCTACCTTTGTCACATTGTTTTAACTTTCTTTTGATAAAATAATTTCAGGATAGACGGTCGATTAAGCACATTTGAAAACTTATTTCTGGCCTTGCCTAACAATGATATAGTTAAACCACGTTAAAAAATAATACGAGACCATGGACTATATATACTCTGTATAATATTCGTTGCGGATGTATGTGTGTAAGGAGTGGTTGAGTAAAACATACATATGTGCGATATATATAACGAATACATTAAAATACTTGCAGTATAGAAACCATGTATAGATCTATTCTTGTTCATGGAATGGGGTGGCATTGACCTACTTTCGCCCCTAACGACACACGCCGAGTCATGTTGGATCAACAATAGTGGGGAGAGCTGTGTGGTTCTCATATACCCGGCGTACAGCCAGACATTCAGCACATGGTCATTCACTCAAAGTAATCTGTGCATAGGAACGTATATACCCGCCTGTGCTATTTACAGGTGTATGTAAGGAGTATCTCTACACCGGAGGGCGATAAAGGTAAGAAACAAGATTATTATTTTACATGGTCATACATTTCTGGATACTTTTTATCGATTTTTGCCTGGACACGCCGTAAACACGTATAATGCTGACATTTGCAATCCACGGGAAGTAATAGCGTCTAATAAGGGAGACTCGGAGATTTTTTGATAACATAAATCATATCAAGGTTTTTGTAAATATAATACGCCAGCTTCCTTTGCTATAAATGAACGTATTACCAGTGGCGGATCCAGAAACCAATCCTTGGTATCGACAAAGAAAAAACATGGTTTTAAAGAAAATTCCTATGCTTGGGATCGGGGTGGGCGTTTGGGGTTGGAGTATAGAGGTCGGCGGTACCTGTCCCGAAGTCCAAAATACATTCTTGACCTCCAGGTGTTGCTGTGTCGTGATTCAGGTGTGTAATTTATACTATAGTGATACGTAAACTGACAGGTTCGAGTAATCATAAGTTTTAAACAGTAATACACACAGCACACATTGTCGGATTCTTCACACGACTTATTTAAACAATACCAAAAAGCTAACAGGGCTTTCTAAAAATAACCTCGAAAATATGTATAGGGCTCATTCTTCTCAATTCATCACAACCATTACTGTCATTTGTCGGTTTGTGTGAAAACTTATAAAATGTCAAGTGTAAAATTGAAGTATATTTGTTCCGAGAATATGATCGTGTTGCTAGTGTAACAAAAACATTGTTCTGTGTGACGAGAACAGCGTAGATATCAGTACAATGTCAGCACATGCGTGTCGGCGTGTCAGCTGTGATATGCCATACCTAGCCTGTGCGACAGGTAATCTCATTAAGTAATTGTCTTAATTACACGTATTTGGGATTCCACAGCGTTATCTTGTTACTGACATGTGGAATGGTCACGCATTATGATTAGAGTATATTTGCAATCGGTGCCGCCATGTACGAGTTGTTCATATATAGGCTATCTAATTCCCCCAAAGTATTCGTAAGTGGGGAACTAGCAGGTCATGCTAGGGGAAGAACTTCCATGTTACCTTACAATTCCGTCAACAACTTGAATCTGTCAGCAGCCTTTATTGAATTATCTGGGAGTAGCGAGGGAAAAAGGGAAACGAACAGGGTATCTTCCTTCCACCGGCACCGCCCTGTTCAGATCCGCCATTGATTACTCATGTGTGTTTAGGTAACAGAGCGTTTCTATTTGTGCCACAAACACTTTTATCCATGTACATGTAGATTATACCTGTCAATCAAGTGCATTCAACGATGAGTAATATAACCTAAAATCACGTGGGTTTACCTGTACGTAGTCTGGTAGATTTGTCCTGCGTCTGTGCACATCGCCGCCCGCTCACATTTTATAAGTTGAATCATTCATATCATGAAAGTTACTCTCTCTTTTTAATGTTCCTGTATAATTATTTTATTCAGTGACGTATAAGCGTCACATTTAAATATCTCGTGACAAAGACACCAGTGCATGTTACATCTTGTAAGATTTCCTTATCACAGCCACTGCGGAATAACGTTTTAAGCCACATGAGATCAACCAACGACCTATCGATTCAATATTATCAAAGGAACAAAAACACAGAGACCTGTACCCTTACCTTTTACTTCAGTGGACGAGACTTGACAATTCACCCGTAACACCCGATCTCCCACCACCCTCTCGCTAGTAAGACATTTAATCTACTCTATTCACACGGTCATTTTGATTTTTACAAATCGGTTGGTCTCTGTTCACTACCTTCACTGTTCCCTTACCTATAGTACTTATACTTGTATATCATTTCCGAATCATACAGTAAATTAAAACTGCTGCATTGCAATGGTAACCGAATATTTGAGATTGTGGATAAATAAAATCTAGCAAACGAGGAGAAGATCTAGCCCTCTACATGTACAATAATAGTTCATGTTGTCTGGAACTTTCAGATTTGATGTCGATCGATCTGTTAAACAAATGTCCAAGGCGAGAAATCGTTTCAGCCGTTGACCAAACATAGTGTTTCAATGGTGTGGTGGTGTGACTGATTCTTAATGTAAACAGGTCACGTCCCTTTATTTATAGTACACTGTGTGTAGCTGAATATCTGTTTCATGTGTGGTATTAATCGTTACCGTACTTCCTCTAGTATCTCATACAGAGTACGTGAGATTTGTAGATATATGCTTGTCTGTGGGCAGTGATCCAATTACTATCAGCTGTTTTGACTAATAAGAATGTCAAGACAGCAAGCGCCTTTTAAGGGCTATATTTAACCACATACCCTTTAACGCCGACAACGTAACACGTGTACCAGTAGTGTTAGTGTAAAGGTACGAACCTAACGACATAAATCCTCTTCTTAACAAAATGGAGAAAAGACGAATAAAGAGGGAAACAGACTGGAGGCGTGAAAAGATAAAAAGTGGCCTGTTGTCACCATTTCAATACTTGTAGCAACAAAGTTATCTATCTTATTATTTTCGTAATGTATTATTTCTTTCCGGCTATTAGGTCTCTTTTGGCACTTCCGGTTAGCTCGTTGTCATACTAGCAAGACCTGGTGCGGTATCATACCACCGTGTCCAAGGTCTGCCACTCCACTGCTGTGGCCGATCAGTTAGGCAACTCTTTAAAGAGGCCCTTCAGTGAGTGGCCGATCAGTTAGGCAACACTTTAAAGAAGCCCTTCAGTGAGTGGCCGATCAGTTAGGCAACACTTTGAAGATGCCCTGTAGTGAGCGAATCAGTTAGGCAACACTTTGAAGAGACCCTTCAGTGAGTGGCCGATCAGTTAGGCAACACTTTAAAGAGGCCCTTCAGTGAGTGGCCGATTTGTTAGGCAACACTTTGAATAGGCCCTTCAGTTATAATGAGTGGTCGATAAGTTGGGCAACACTTTGAAGTGACGCTGCGTTGCTGTCATCATCAGTGACATCAGCTTCCTTAATGATTAGCCGTTGCGAAGGCTAATGTTCAACTGTTAAGGGATTTCATGTGTAGCCAGAAGCTGGTAAAACATCATCCTACTACAGATATTTTACCGGTTACTTCAATGAAAAATAAGAAGGATAATGAGGTTCTATGAAATGTTGTGAAATAAACCCGTATACTATTTGTTTGATACATACAATTTTAAATCATAATCAAACCTCTGCAACTATAAATAAAAAGGAGCTTTATAAACTTCAATTACTGAATAGGCAGATATCCCTTAATTCTGTAGAATCCATCTTTGATAAGGCTCCCCGAATGGCGAACAGATTTGTAGTCACGCTTTAACGTGCTCAGTATTCAATGTTCTGCAGGCCACCGCTGAAAGTAAGTTAGTTTTACCAGTGTTTGGTCCTACCTTTATGCTGAACCTAAGTGACATACTTGTCCTAAATAACCTATACAACACGCCACGGTTGGTCGTGGACCATTGTGTTGTGATTAAAATCTTTATTCGAACAGCATATGGCTTATTAGTATGTTTCTGGTATATATGAAATGCTGAAGTGTAATGTTCTTTTTATGGTAAAACAGCCCATAACCTTGCTTTGTAGTTAGTAAAACGTCAGATAGCCAGGTGTCGTACTCCTGCCGACCATGTGTATCGTAACGATTGCTACGACAAGAGAAAACAGTAGTGTACACAAAACGAAGATTGACATGGGGATATATGAAAAAATACAAAAAACAGATATGACCAGGTGTTCCTAAAGAGTAGGCGTCTCCTGCTTCATCGACGCCACCAGCTATGTAAATGTAGGTAAATCACAGTCAGGCTACATTCTAGAAGAGAGAACCAAGGTAGAAACGATGAAGCTTCACAAATGTTCATTAATAAAATCCCTGGGGAGCATACAGCCGGTGCTGCCATTTCGGCGCGCACAGCTAGCATTCAACAATTCTAGCACTACCCAACTACGTACTCATTTACATCTGAGTAGACTGGAACAAGCGGAGTAAAGTATCTTGCTCAAAGATACAACACAGTGCCATGCCGAGATAAATTCAATCTCGCATGAAAACACAGCCAAATAGGCCAACATAGGGACATAATGTGTCCTTATTGGTATTCAAACAGTTTGCTGGAAAACTTTGGCACTGAACTTTACAAAGGTGTTGTCAACCAGGAACACCATCCTATTCGTTATGTCGTCCACAGCTATATCGTGTATCGTGTTGTGGGGATCCATGGTGCATACCTTGTTGTATAATCCTACCGGTCCCCGTAGTCTTCTCCAGACTTGTAACTTTGATTCTTTTGCCTCTTTTGTTGAAGCTATGGTATTTTCTGTTTATCATATATAAATTTGAGTTCTGTTTATACTGATTGCATTCTTTTCTGTTGCTAATTACCGACCTTCACATTGTTGTACCGAAAAGGTTGACCGCATTCACTTTCACACCATAACGTTTTATCTGGATGATAACGTAAATCGGGTATCGCAATTTGATCATGGAATTAACCTTGAAGCTAGTTTCTGGCACGAGAGATAGTTACACGGTATATATTCCAGAGAGCAAGATTAACAAATGAGGTTATTGATGATATTACGAAATATCGACACAGATGCACAGCCTTGAATTTGAATCAAAGTGCAGGTTTTCTTGTGATAATTCCGACCTTCTCACTGATATACTAACAAAAGTACTCTGTCGACTGAAAACGAATCGTATCTTAATTTGGAAGATAAATTAAGTAGGTTATCATAATTCGGGCTGTTGTATTGAACCTATGGTACTAATTGCCCTGCGCTTGTTTTTGAAGGGGACAATTCAGTCACTGATATAACATGAGTGTCAGTGCTGCATACCTGTGTCAGGATCGACTTGTGACATTGACCTGCATACACGCGCTGTAGGGGTGAACAGGTCACTTAACATTGAGCGGGAAATTGAATAGTCAACACGTACACCCACGATACAACCCTGTACAGCACACAAAATGAGCTCAAGTACTTACACCTTGTCTATCTATCTATATGTTATACTCCACAGAGACCAAAATGGTTCAACGCAATAGACGTACATTACGTTGTAAAATGGTCATGTGGTTGACAGAAAAACCCCGGTAATGTAGGAGAGAAACAATGTCGCAATGATAGACACGCTAGACTACCCATAGAATACAATGTTGTTGGAATAAGAAAATTGTATTCTATTAATACCTTCTTCCCAGGTCGGTCAATACTAAAAATTAATACCCAAACTATTTTTGAGGTTTTGAAGCATGTGATTGGAAATACTGTACATGTCTAACGCTGTACATTTCCTGAACTAGCGTGTGCTTTACTAGTGTCGCGGCAGATGTTATTCATTATTCCACCGCCAAAGGCCAGGCATTCCAAGCACTGTCACCTATACCCCTTAGTCACCAGTTTTTCTTGTACTTGCTTTGCCTTCTCTTTAATTTTTGAGGCTCCTAGAATTTTCCCTGTAGTTTTGACTTTTTCTCCAGTTCCTGTTATTGCGTTTGCGAGTTGTTTTCGACTTATGAGTTTGTCGTCGCATGCTGACACTATTGTTATTTACATTCGTTTTAATGTGTAACGTTATGTATTGTTCTCCATTGTAAACATATATCACGAATTTCATCACTGTTAATCAGTCGTTATAATCTTTAAAACATATGAGAGCAATATTTGAAAAGGACAAATATAAATAAACACCAACATTTACTTCACCTTTCAAATTTCGATTCCAATTTTTCATAAATCAGAGGCAGAATTGTTTGTGTTTTAATGTTACTGCTGATTGAGTTGGGATAGTCTCACTCTAATAAATATTCACGCCATAACCCCCTCTCGACATGATGTTATGGCTCCGGACAGAAAAAGACGGGCAATGAGAACGCACCCTGGAGTTATTGAAATAAAAAGTAAATAACACGAGGAGGAATAAATAAATAAATGCGAAGATAACGAAACAATAACTAATACAAATTTTGATAACGATTTATACATTTTTTATACCCCCTCAACGAAGTTATGGGGGTATACTGGAATCACCCTGTCTGTCTGGATGTCTGTCTGTCGTCCGCAGTAACTTGTCCGGAAAACTCCTCCTTAATTAACAGGTGGATTTCATTGAAACTTTGCATGAATGATCAGTATCTTATGTAGTTGTGCACCAGCATTTTAATTTGGGATTTCGACCCTTTTTGATGGAGTTCTGCCCCTTTGTGCGAAATACTTGTCCGCGCAACTCTTCCTTAACGAACAAGTGGATTTCATTGAAACTTTGCATGATGATCGGTATCTTATGTTGTTGTGCACTGGTATTTTAATTTGGGATTTCGACCCTTTTTGATGGAGTTATGCCCCTTTGTGCGAAATACTTTTTTTTATTTTTTTGTTATTTTATTTTTTTGTTTTTAATAAAAAAAAGTGATTAACTCATTACAGATGGGAGACTATATTGCTTTGCGTTAGTAAGCCTTTCGCTTACAGTTCTGGTTTATATAGGAGCGGGGGTATTAGTTAGCCATTGGCTTACAGTTCTAGTTTTAGCTCACCTGCCCGAAGACTATATTGCTACAAACGACTTCTTCTGTAGAACTATGAACTGGATATCAACCATATTTGACTGGAAGCATCCTTAGGTGGTGGGGATTCAAAATTGTACAAATGGTTGGGCTGACCCCAGGGGGCTGAGGAGCGTGGCCAAAAGGGGGCAATTTGGCTATATTGTTATAAACGACTTCTTCTGTAGAATTAGGCAGGGATTCAAAATTGCACAAATGGTGGGGCTGACCTAACGTGCTAAGGGGTGGGGCCAAACAAAGTGTATTACTTGGAAATGGTTGAGATCCCCACGGTATAACCATATATACAATTGTGGAGTATAAAGAGATGAATGCACATATGCTTCCAGGATGGCCTTTGGGTCTGCCCCACCCTTGGAGACTTAACCCCTGGGTCATAACTTCGAAATGGTTAAGATCCCCACCCCAAAACTATATATACAATTGTTGGGCATAAAGAGACGAATGCAGTCATGATATTAGAATTGATCCTGGGGTCTGGCCACAACCCTAGGGATCTAGTTTCTGAGTCACAGCTTGGAAACAGTTGAGATCCCCACCCCATAACCATACATTTAATTGCTAGGCATGACAAATCTAATACACATGGTTCGCACAGCCTTGAAAAGTACTTGAATTTAGAGAGGGGCCTTTAAAAGTCCTTGAAAACGGTTTTTGGCTTTGAAACTCCTTGAATTTAGCTAAAGGGCCTTGAAAAGTCCTTGATTATTACAAATTCAACAATTTCGAATGTTTATTGCGTCTCATATGAAAAAAAGTATTGAAAAAAAAGTTTTCGGAAACTTAATGCTATCATTTTGATTATCGGCGTCATTGGGTTACAAATGTTGGGTTCCGATCCAGGCTTTAGTCACCACCACTGCGTGAGTGACGGGAGGTAATTCAATTTGCGCAGGCATGTTTTCCCCGTTGACTTGTCGAGGCACCGCACCAGGTCACCGCACCTAGTGCGTAGAATAGAAGGTAGGTTTATAACTTGCGAGATTGTGGCAAGCTATTTCACAATGTATAGTCGTTGGATCCCACACTGCAGGGATCAGTGGCAGGATTATAATTGATACTCTAGAGTTCGGAGCTCACAGGACAAAATACGGCACAATATATGGTAAAAACCCACACGGGGTAAGTCTGTCCAAGCTAAAAAACATTAAAACAATGTATGAATAAATAATATTATATCATATCACATCTAGGCCTACCTATATATGATTCCAGAACCCGAGCACCTATGCTTGACAGTACTCAAATCGGATCAGTACCTGAATTGGATCACTTTTTGCAAAGATATTTATAAATCCATAAATATGTCAACAGGTGGTTAGTTTGTGAGTTTAAATAGCACCAGAACACGTAATTCTAACTCAAATGTGAGTGTTTGATTACGTTTGTAAAAAATGGCGCTTGCGACGAATTTGCGTTCTTTTTTCTGTTTTGGATTATAAGAATAAATTCACTCTATAGAAATACTTGTTGTCATATAAATTCTAAAAGTCATCATAAAATGTTAATATGCTGACATAGAAATGTTCATTCAAGCCTTGATCCGATTTGGGTCCTGACCTTCGCAAAAAACTGAAACGCTGATGGGTGACTTCAGAGCACCCATCAGCGACGTCAGAGCGTTCTGTAAGTGAGCACTGGGTGCTAATTTCGTTTGTAAGAACACCCATCGATATTTTCCTTTTGATACAATCGTAAATGATTATAATTCCTCCTCAGATTTTTTAATGAATTACTAAAATGATGGTTTGGTGACTTAGAATTGTAGATAATCAGTAGGATTTTTCCAGAACTTTAACCACAGGAAAATGAAGCATGCAGGTTGATCTAAATATCACATCTAAAACTTATCGAATAATGCATATTCTTATAAACTCATTGTAGGACAGATGGCTCCAAAACAGAGGGCTATAGCTACTCCTTCATGCCAACTGAACACTGACTATATATGGTCGGTGAGATAAAACCTAGCAATAGGCCTATGTGGAGTCATTAACATGTAGGCGGTAAACCAGTTACTTGTAACGAAATGAGTTAAGTTAATCTGACGACAAACTCCGAAACAGCGTCTATATATATATGCACCAGCCGGTGATCAATAATTCAATGCAGTTTTAACCATTGT
>JAUMHH010140071.1:0-20551 GCA_032359455.1 Chlamys rubida
CATAAGACTGTGGTGTTCTTTGAACATAAGACTGTGGTGTTCATTGAACATAAGACTGGTGTCTATTGAACATAAGACTGTGATGTTCTTTGAACATAAGACTGTGGTGTTCTTTGAACATAAGACTGTGGTGTTCATTGAACATAAGACTGGTGTCTATTGAACATAAGACTGTGATGTTCTTTGAACATAAGACTGTGGTGTTCTTTGAACATAAGACTGTGGTGTTCATTGAACATAAGACTGGTGTCTATTGAACATAAGAATGTGATGTTCTTTGAACATAAGAATGTGATGTTCATTGAACATAAGACTGGTGTCTATTGAACATAAGACTGGTGTCTATTGAACATAAGAATGTGATGTTCATTGAACATAAGACTGTGTTGTTCATTGAACATAAGACTGTGGTGTTCATTGAACATAAGACTGATGTTTGTTGAACATAAGACTGGTGTCTATTGAACATAAGAATGATGGTCATTGAACATAAGAATGATGGTCATTGAACATAAGACTGATGAACATTGAACATAAGACTGTGGTGTTCATTGAACATAAGACTGATGTTCTTTGAACATAGGACTGTGATGAACATTGAACATAAGACTGTGATGTTCATTGAACATAAGACTGGTGTCTATTGAACATAAGACTGTGATGAACATTGAACATAAGACTGTGATGAACATTGAACATAAGACTGTGGTGTCCATTGAACATAAGACTGGTGTTCATTGAACATAAGACTGTGGTGTTCATTGAACATAAGACTGTGGTGTCCATTGAACATAAGACTGTGGTGTTCATTGAACATAAGACTGGTGTCCATTGAACATAAGACTGTGATGTTCATTGAACAGTTGTTTGTCAGGGTTGTCTTTCAGAAATTTAAATGGTGACATATTCAGTACGTTGATTTATAATAAAAAAAAAGCAAATCCTTCTTTGTTTCTACTTTAGCAATGATAGTAACTTTAGTACCTGGCCAGAAAAAGGGGCTTACTGGCAGGTCCCAGTATAAATTGTTCAGCAATAAGTGAAAATATTCTGGTTTCTTTTTCAAACAAAGTAACATAAGTTATTAGACTGAGAAATCCTCTCAACCAGATCTAATTGAAGGAATAAAGGATTACCATGTCAAGTAGATTAATATAAATCTGAAATTTGTTGGAGAAAATGTAATAATTTGAAGAGTGATAGTTTTGCAAAGGGCTGCCACAGGTAAAACAATTAGTTCTTTGTAACTAGGGGTACAGGTAAACTATTGTAACTAGGGGTACAGGTAAACTATTGTAACTAGGGGTACAGGTAAACTATTGTAACTAGGGATACAGGTAAACTATTGTAACTAGGGGTACAGGTAAACTATTGTAACTAGGGGTACAGGTAAACTATTGCCTACCATCACACCAAACTTTAAATGTTTTCAAACATTCTGGACCTCAAGCTGACCGAGGATTGCTTTGGCCAAGAACTTGAGTATGGTTTTGCTACTCATGTTTAGACTGTTTCCAAAATCTATACCACAAACCTGTATATACATCTGAAACCTGATGCACCATCACCGAATCCACCAGGAAAGTTAAAAACTGTGAGTGTTAAGAAGTCGGCGATCTTGCTGTGTATATAGCTGTCTGCACTGTATTACGTATATAGCTATGCTACATTAAACATTGTTTTGTATCCTTTTACAAAATGTTAGGGAATCGTTTTAACCTGCCAAATAAATACTCTGCTGTGTTGTGTAAATTCTATTGATCTTTATGTCAGAACTTTGTGAAAACATTTTTTTTTTTCACAGTCTAACATGCTTAAATGTTTTGCAAAAGCCGCAAACCCTCATTATAGAAGGGGATTGCTGACGGAGATCTGAAGACTAGTTTTACAACTCAGCAAACGAAGATATTCCATTTCCTGCCCTGTAATCAGCGAGCGTTGATATGATTTGGTATCTCATTTAAATGGGTGTGGATGGCTATATCTATCAACAAGCCTTATATCTTTTTATTTGTGGGAGTTGTCTATTATTTGTCTTAGAAAGCATTTTGTTAAAGATTTCACGATTCTGATCAAATGAAATGAGGAAAATGTGAGTTAAAGAGGTTTTTTTAAGGAAGTATATCTTTCTTGTAGAATTTGAATTTTTTTTTATTAAATTTATACAAAACCTTTACTGCAAATATTAAACTTTATTAAGTACGTTAGGCAAAATAAAAGAGTGGTTTCCTCACAGTTTAGATAGGTAGATAGATTGATAGAGAACATTTTATTTTGATTCTTTGGCTTCTTTTTCCTTTTTTTCCCCCTTTTCTCCAATGGAAATCCTGTTTTGTCACATGTAGATATATCAAACTTTTCTAAGGTAACTTCAATACAAATCTGGTATAAGTATGCACGTTCAATCCATTTGAGAATGAACACAGGTGAAATATCTTGTCTTAGACAATTCCTGTAACAACACCCAGAATTATGCTTAAAAATTTGGATTTCGATTGAAGTGAAGAAAATGTTTTATAGTCAGAGTTTTAAAAAAATACAGTTGGTCTTGGTTGTGACAACAGGAAACATAAGTTGTGATTTGCTTGGCCTGACATTAGATTTCTTTATTCAGCCATAATGTTTTGAGCATCAATTATACATGTTATTACATTAGAAGACAGTGAGATGGTTCTTCGTTCAATCTGAACTGTTGCAAACCTTTCCAGTGAATGGCTGACTATATTGTACATTTAACATTGACTACTAAAAGCTGGTTTCTTCTTGAAAAATTACGAAATGATTCCTGCATATCCACCACTCTTCAACAAGAAGTGTTTCCATGGCAACAGGAAATGAACGCCACACCAACTTGTTAACACTACCGAGTCGCTGGAGGGCCCAACCAATCATAACCTAATTTTTGAATGAAAATTTGTCGCATTAAACCTAATTTGGAATATTTCCCTGTGGGTATTATTTCTTGTTCCTTAGCAACAATTTGTTGGTAATCAAGAGTTTCAGAGACGAGGAGTTGTGCCAGACTATGAAAGGTCAAGGTCAGGATTTTGTAGATCTACGTTTTAGAGAGGAGGACAGCTAAAGAGATAATTGATTACTCCTGTAACACGCCCTACAGAACTTACCATAACAAAACAACTTAAACGGTTGTTATTGTCTGGCACACTGTCATTTTGTACAGGAATTTTACATTTTATATTGATTTCAAAATGAAATGGCAGCATAAAAGATGAATTTGTGTAGGATTAAGTAGATGGTAAGTTGGTGAGCAAGGTTAGGGATAGGTTTGTGTGTAGGACCGGTGAGCAAGGTTAGGGTTAGGGTAGGTTTGTGTGTAGGACCGGTGAGCAAGGTTAGGGTTAGGGTAGGTTTGTGTGTAGGACCTGGAAGCTACCTTTACTGGTTTGGTGTTGAATACACAAAAACTGGCATATTTCACAGTTTGTCATCCAAATCAAAAAGTGTATTACACAACATATTATACAACACATCAGAGAACATATCACACAACACATCAGAGGGTATTTTACACAACACATCAGAGGGGATGTTTCACAACACATCAGTAAGCAAATTACACAACACATCAGTGAGCGAACTACACAACACATCAGAGGGCATATTACACAACACATCAGAGGGTGTTTTACACAACACATCAGAGGGGATGTTACACAAAACATCAGTAAGCAAATTACACAACACATCAGAGGGTATTTTACACAACACATCAGAGGGCATATTACACAACACATCAGTGAGCGAACTACACAACATATCAGAGGGCGTATTACACAACACATCAGAGGGCATATTACACAACACATCAGTGAGCGAACTACACAACACATTAGTGAGCGAACTACACAACATATCAGAGGGCATATTACACAACACATCAGTGAGCGAACTACACAACACATCAGAGGGCATATTAAACAACACATCAGAGGGCGTATTACACAACACATCCGTGAGCGAACTACACAACATATCAGAGGGCGTATTACACAACACATCAGTGAGCGAACTACACAACATATCAGAGGGCATATTACACAACACATCAGTGAGCGAACTACACAACACATCAGAGTGCGTATTACACAACACATCATAGGGCGTATTACACATACATGATAGTACAAGATTGGTCCTATCTAGGAGTGTTTAAGTGCCTCAGACAGTACTGTTCTACAGCGCGCAGGACTTTGTAGGACAGGATGTATCAATGCGGTATCTGTAGTGACAGTTATAGTTATAGGTAATTTGTAGGCTATGAATCACCAACAATCAGTTGTAATTATCTATGTGTCTACATTTTAATTACTTCTTGGAGGTTCACATAACGCCATCATCCCTCGATACCCTGTGTACACTACAAGGATTCAGCTATCAAGGAAGTCTGACAGGTTATCTTTTTGTGTTTTAGACGGCAGTTTGTTTATCCCGAAACAACAACTGTACACCAGCCTCTCACCAGGGTGAGAACATATTTGACATTTGTTTGCCAGAAAGGAGAGTTAAATGATGGATTTATTGTGGCTTCAAAGCAAGTTACCGTCAAACTGTAGAATAACATGGCAACACACAAAAAGCCCCAGATAGAATGACTCTCAATACCTGGCCACCGGATGGAGCTGTGATACAAACCAGGCCCGAAAACCATCACATACAAACGCCATCTTTTACAATTGATGGGTTTAAGATTTAAAGATGAATATAATTATAACAAAAAATAGGGTTTCAAGGCTTGACGAGTGATTTCAGAATGTGACCACCCATGTTTGTATATTCCGTCGAGATAATGCTCCGGTTCTTAGTTTTTCATCTATGATCAACGCTTAGTTAAAAAAAACTAACCGCAGATACAGTGACATCATTTAAACAGTTTTTTTATGTTTCTATAAAGAAATGTTTAAATGTTTAAAAAAAATTGCCAAATTTGATAAGCTTGATAAGTATATCTTGGGTGTATGATATATTAAAACACCAGACTGTTTAGTCTGGTCACAAAGTTTCAGTAAATGAGCAATTGTTTTAAACTTTACATAGTACTGCTTCATTTACTGTAGCGACATGTAAGGGGAGGGGTTTGTGAGTCCTGTAAGGAAGGGAAAACAACTGTCAAAATGTTGCCAAGGGCAACAGGGGATTGGGCAATATTTTCGAACAGCCTGGTCAGGGGATGAAAAGACATTCGCAATGTACCAAAGGGCAACAGGGGATTGGGTTGTTTTTTTGGATATACCACATTATGGTTTATAGTTGTGGGGTTGGGGGTGTTTATTTGGTGGATCAGTTTTATAACGGAAGGGTTGCAATGTACACCAGGCTTACAGGGGGTAGGACTACTTGGTGTATCAGCCTGTCAGGGACAGTACAGCGACAGCCAATCTAGTCACTCCAGACAAACAAGACTCCATGTAACCTAGACCAACAAGACGTTTTGATAAATGGTGTACATGTGACGGACAGGTTGGGGTATAATGGCTGTGATAGCCAGTCCCTCACCATTAGTTCCAATGTCTCATACATCCTATATTGATGTTGACTCCCCTGTGCTAATTCATTACTTGTGAGGCAAAGCAGATGCTGTTAGTTGTGTCTATCGTGGGACCTTTGTCCCCTGTTTTGGAAAGTCGATCCCTTGTAATGGTAGACTAAGTAAAAAATGGGGTATAGCTTCCACCAACTTGGCCCCTTGTAAAAGTGCTGGAGTTGTCATCCGGCTCCTCCTACCCAAAAAACACAGTAAAACTACACTCCCGGTCCTGTTCTCTTGATAAATGTTCATGGTTCTCCTCCCACCCTGCCATCTATTCTCAATTACCCCTTACAATCTTAAGTCATGATTCTATTTGATTCTGTCTCTAGAAAAGTCTTCATGATTGTTAGGCAACATCACATATTTAAACATGATCATACAGACCATTAAAAGTACTGGAATTGAGGTCACTGCTTGAAAGTACTGGAAAATAGGTGTGTCCTTGAAAAGTGCTGGACTTTGCTCAATTTCTTTTAGTCTAAAGTCCCTGGAGCTAGGGCTCATAACATGAAACAAATGAGAGTAAACTTCTTCTTAGAAGGATGTTAGTCTTTCATAGAACTACTTCCATGCATATGTTTATATCCATTTTGATGGCTAGGTAGACTGGACCAATGAACTTATTCAGGTTTTTTAATTCAAAGACACAGCAACAGTAGATAACATCAACCTGGTGATGATATATGGATGAAGTACTACCAGAATACAGCCAGTGTGTGTTTCATATGGTCAGATAGGGCTTTGCACTACAATCTATTGTGGAGATGTCGGGGACTTACTGATAATGTGTAGTTGCCACCCAGTGCTCCCGTCTAGTATAGTGATGTGCTGTATATCATAGCCCTGTGTCAAGAGATATATGGTACCAAGCATTGTGGGTAAATGAGTTATGCTCCTGGTAACAGTGGAAAAGGCCGATGTCAGGAAACACGATAACAGGTCGACACAATGGAGGCCATTTGTTGTCAGACTGCTGGTCTTTGTTGACTGGGTATGAACCCAGAAGTAATTCAACAATAAAAATGCATGATCATGTTAAACTTTGTAAGTAGGGAATAGACTTAATGTTATTAGAGGTGATGGTTCCACTTTGGCCGGTCTAGTGATCTAGTCACCCTCTTAAATTTGAATGAGTTAAACTTTGCACCGGTATAAAGATAATATGTCCCCTTATTTGCCCTTTGGTGATGGTGATACATGGAGACACCTATCTAGGGAGTGTTTGTACAGTCTCCAGGTCAATATATATCCTCAAGGACAGTATAGAGTGTTAAGGACAGGGGATCAGGACATTATCATAAATCATATAACAATAAAATAGTATATTTCATAAATCACTATTGTTACCATTATATTGGTTGTTATATCCTTTTTCAAAAACATTTGTTCATTTCAATATGAACATAATTAATTTGTGGTACATTTGAAAGATACACAAAAATATGATGACAAATGTTAGCGATACACAAATTGATGACACATTGGAAAGATACACAAGAATCGACAAAGCGTTTGAAATCTTGATGAAACTTTTATCCAATTCAGTTATTCTGTTCTTAATACATAATAATGGTAATTAAATATTTTCTTAAGGGATGTAACTCTTACTAAAATCACAGGCATAATGCTTAAGGTAGCATGTAGCCTTAAGGTCTTAAATTCACAACTATAGCAAAGACGGCATGGTTACAGTTATAATTACCACTATAGAAAGGATGTCAATGCAGTAAACATAGAGCTAGACAGGGGCAACAACTCCATTTTTATGATAAAATTCTTCTTCACATAAGGAATTCCTGAGGCAGTCTTACAACTTATTGAATACAAAATAATGCAAAAAAAAACTTGAAAGTTTTTTAGGAAAGTTAAGTAATAAAAAAGCAACAGTGAGGTGGCTGGTGTCATATTTTACTGATTCCAAATGGCAAGGTTTAACAAAACTCTTCTAGAAATGGATACTCATAGCTTTGTATTGAATGATTTTTTGTTCAGACATTTTTATGACATTGTATAATCATAACACTACTTTGACTGTGAATTCATGAGATATACTTACAGATACAGAGCTGTATGTGATATTGAAATAACTTTTAGAAGTCCCTTGAGAGTTCCCATAGGAAGACAATATGTTCCACCATGTTGGTACTCGCAGGCAGGAACAGACACCATTAGACGAGCAGACGTCTCGGTCCATGAGGTGCTAGAAAATCAGCAGATGGTCAATATATCAGCAGACAATTGTTAACTTCTGTATTGTCATATCACAGTTCAACGTTCTCTACAGAGCAGCAATCAATGTCTCCCTTGATTTCTTTTTGAGGAAATACAACTTCACATAACCTTTTGTCTATCTACAGCAGTTATTTTAAAAGAAATATGACCTTTCTAGAAAAGTGTCTCCTAATTCTGTGAAATTGCTGTCACTGAATACTTGTTCTTGACATAACAGAAACAATAAATAAATATAGTACAAATATTTTTTCGGTTATCATTAAAATAATGAATCCTGTGAATGTTGTTTTACTTGTGGAGGACTGTTCAAATGTGTATTAATCTGCAGAAATCAATAAAAAATTACAATAAGGAAATCTATATTCTTAATATAAAGGTTATAGAAACAAAATGAAACGTTCAGCCAAGTTTGTCCATTTCCTGTTTAGTTAGATGATATCTTAAATTTTCATAGAATAATAAACAAAAAATTAAAAGTTTACAAAAGTATACAATATACATGATATGTTGTCTAAAACCATAAGACCATTTCTGTTTTAATCTACTGGTGTATGAGGTAGCTCCTGTTTGGGCCCCATGACCTTGTAACCTTACGACCTTGTGACCTCAGTATTGATTGGTTGGGAATACATCTCCCAGGTTTGTCAGAGTTATGGTGTCTGGGATGCAGAGGATTAGGGGTACAGGGTGACAAATGGGGGACAAGTAAGAACGTAATCAATAGTCACCACAGTATACCTTCATAGAGCAGGCAAAATAGAAATAAAGACCTTCAAATAATCCATCTTTATTTCAGCTGTGAAACACATAACCTCTGGGAAAATGTGAAATTTACAAAAAAATCGAATATAAATTTTCAAATAATAAAATGTTACTATGCAGCAGATGGGAAGAAGATTTCAGGTTCTTCGATCTTTATTGAAGTGTTGACGGTGAGGGGTGCTAAGTCTTATACAAGTATTTATCCTCGGAGGAGGGGCTTAGGTTTTAAAATCATTATTTACATCCAGAGGGGGAGGGGGAAAGTTATTTATGCCCCAGGTCACCCTCCGGATCTGCCACTAACCTGAGTACCTATACATTATCGATGGTATGACACTATGGAGAGAGCTATAAGTAAAACTCTTTAACCTTTGTGGAACGTTTTTGTCCATTGATTTCAAACCAGCTAGATCTAAATTATTCACCTTGCCAGCGAAATGCCTGAAGAAGCTGCTGTCTTTTGGTACAGCATGAGGTCGCAGTTCTGGGCGCTTTGGCCATCAGGTACATTGGGCACGCACAGGTAATTACCTGTAAACAAAAAAAAAAACATTTAATTGAGGCAGGACTGAAAACATAGACTGGATCCATGTTCACAATACAATGTCAACTTGTGGACTCCAATCTTGGACAGCCAACTTACTAATCCAGATTTTCCATCCATCCTTTGATATTGCACCTGGAATGAAATAAATCTTGATTAGCAAGAAGTAAGTAGTACTGAAGTCAATTTGACAGGTGATGTATGTTCCTGGAGGTTGTTTTAATTGGAATTGATATAGACTGATAATGACAGATCATCTGAACCCCTGGTTATAGCTGTCTTTATCAGGGTTGGGACAGAAGTAATGGGGAGAAGAAGAACAAATGAGTTGAACTGGTATACCCCACCTTGTAGGTTCTTTGAGCTTTATCAATAATGGGACAATACGGTTTGGATGCCAGACCAGAATTTAATGAACCTTTTGTTCTAATTTTATAAATGGAACAAAGTTGGTACAACATTCCGACCAGTTAAGTCAGGTAGCCTTGGAGATCGATGGTCCATTAATCAACTGGCCAAGCTAAAGCTGATCATAGTCGTCTATAACCTTACAATGGAACTATCAAGTTAGGTCAAAAGGCTATTTATTCAAGAGTTTACATGAAGCAGAAAATAGCCACAAGACGCTGTCAACTTGCGTTTCCTGAAGTCTTGACTACCATTGACACTAGACCAATCAAGCAAATGGAATCATAGGGGTCCAGTGGCTGTGCTGAGTGGTCAATCAGCCTGGCTTTAATGCTACTGACCACAGGTCTCTGCTACTGGCTCCTATTAGTCGGTTGACAGCAATTTATTCAGAATATATATATATCACAATAATACCTAGGAAATACAAGACTGCAGAACTTGTAACACTTTCATGTCAGTGTTTAAAGTTCACAATTTATGTGCCAAAATATTGTATGAAGTAGTTAAAAATAAATTTCCATATTCACAATAAATTAAATAAAAATTTGGTATAAAATACCTAAAATGGTGTTGGCTTATGGCCATGCAGACCTTGTTTAATTATTTAATAAGTCGGCCTGTTTTTCAGTGTAGTTTCATTGACAAGACAATAAATTCTAACTACTCGTAAATTAATAAAATATTTTAACTTTTTCTATTATTTTTATGTTATATTGCTAGTTTTATTGCATTGGGTGTGAATTTATTCTGATTGACAATAATCAAATTTCTAGATACTACCGCAGTTATTTTTGATGTGTGTTACTCTTCAATGGGTGGAAACGTATATATTGCCTAATAGCAAAGAACTTTGAGCTATAAACATAAATCAAAACCCACTCGAAAAATGCCAACATTCACAGTATGTTTCTCAAATATACGTAAGATTTATACCGCTTACATATGGACAGAATGCATGCCACCCTATCGCATTAGCTTCTGACAGGTGCATTTAATGATTAATTGTTTCTTAAGCATTTGGAGAATTTTAGCCCGATTTGCTGAGACACCTGTCAGCGCTATAGAAACGATGCATCATGATTGATTCATACGTCTTTTCTCACAAATTACTCTGGCAGCTCATTGATAATGCAGAATTTTGATATTTATTATATTTTTCATATCTGTATATTTAGGGTGGCTACAAAATGCGATTACCTCCAGTAAACCATCATGTTTATTGAGTATATGGTGGCCGAGGACAGGGGAGGGAAGGTAGCACCGTTATCTACCATTGTCCATTAAATACTGCAATTTATCACGGAACATTTATGTAAGCGCCACATAATTTACACCTTTTTAATTTCAATAAAAAATCATGATTCAATGCCATAATATCTCAATATCTGGCTTCAAAACTTTGAGTTATGATTATAAAGTACATGTTATCAACATCGAAAATCTTTTGATACCTATTAACAAAAATGAAGCATTAAGGTAGTATCAATTAAAAATTATTCTACATTATTTCCTGAAGAATTTGGATTCAATTACGCCGATATCAGTTGCGTATATGAAATTGATAACAATATCTACCTGATTGATAGCTGTAATACAGGGACGTGATGTTAGGGGCGTCATATATCATTACTACCAGAGCCATACCATGGGGAAGCTGGCATTATGTTAAAGTTTTTATAAAGCTTGCATGATTGTCTATACCTTAGTTTGGTTTACAGAATTAACATGTCAATTGTACCGAATACATAGATATATTATTTCAGACATTTCAATCAAATATTTAATTTCACTGGTTTCTTAATATCAATTTACATTTGATAAAGATGATGTTGTTAGTTCCCCTCCAGTCGCCTACCCAAAGGTAATGTTGGTTAAATTTGCACTCAGTCAGTTAGTCTGTCAGTCAGTGTGTCAATTTGTCAGGGACATATCTGATAAACTCGCCTTAACCCTTTCACCACTGTGGACCATAATGGACTCGTCCAGATCAATGCATGGTAGAGTTGACTTAAGTTACATAGGGGTGAAAGGGTTAACTTACCTAATTTTGTATGTATACCTCTTGGAACAGTGGAGTGTCACATACTAACATTTTGTCTTGTGCTCCAACATATGAAGAGTTATGGCCCTTTGTTCTCAGCTGTTCACTTTTTCTGGGGTGTAATGTACACACATAATTTGTTTGATATTTTTGTTTTTATTGAATTTCTGATATGCTAGAACAGCTCAAGGAATAAATTCAATGTTCCAGTTTTTTTAAGCATTTCCAAGACATAACCATCATCTGATAAAGAAAAATAATGTTTGTTTTTTTAACAATGTGGAGAAATAAAATGAATTAAGAAAGTTTAAAAACATCCTCATTAGCTACTCTAGATAAAGTTGTATGTTTCCTGTTACAAGGCTAGCATACAATGTGTCAATCTGTTAACACCGGACCAAGCATGCAAACCCATGCTCATCTTGATCCAAAGTTTGGTGCCGATCAGATTGTAGGTTACAAACATCAATGGGTGGTTTAGTTTGAAGGTTGCCTGACAGGGACCCATTAATGGCCAAGAGAAACAGGTACTTTCAAATTCTGGTAATGAAGTTCCTTTGCGCTCTGCATGATAAGCCTCGTTCGCTCTCGATAGGTAATTAAGGATTTTTGTCCGTTCACATTATCGGGAAAAATATTCAGATAAATATGAAATAGATCGTACATTTGAGGCACACCAATGTTGATTTCTAGACCATTATTGTGTTGTGTCACATTTATTTTTATCCCACTTCATTCATGTTCTGTGTCAGACTTATTTGTCAATTAAACCTTATTATGTCATTACACCATGTAAACCATGAACAAAATGTGAGACTAGTGCAGTATTTCATATACCTGAAAAGGCATAGAACGAAAATGTGAGATGACCAAAATATTGTATGGTTAGTTTTTGGTCATTTTATAAATCATTGGTCAGTTCGCTGGACCTCCTTATGTTCCCCATTGAAGTGATTTCAATGCGACAAAACCTGTATTAAGAGGTCAACTAAAGGTGGTTTCCATAATATATGTCTGACTTTCAGGAAATATACAATAAACATGAATAAAAAAAGAACTAAATGAGGAAACATATTTTCCACAATGCATACTAATGCCAAAATTTCAAATTTTTTCATGGGGGAGAAAAAATATGGAAAAATCTCTTATTGTCAAAAATCTCATTACAGTGGCAGGCATTTGACAAATAATAGTGTGAACTGCCATTGTTTAATTATAAGCTGCTGTATGTAATGAGATAATTGAGAAAGATGTCGGAAATTAATAGTTATTCCAGAATTTGTGCTCCCTTAAAATTAAATTTAAGAGTACAATTCATTGAGCCAAACATTTGACTGAGGCAAATGTAATATCTTGTATTTATTGTCTGGTTTTGTTTGGTTTTTCCTTAATTTGAACCTGGAATCATCATGATAGATTTCAAATGTCTATGGGGGTATCATCAAGGGAAATTAGCTTCAAGTTAAATTTGGTATTTTGAATAACCAGAAGGTCAACCCATTCGTTTCAGAGATTATGTAACATTTTTCTGTATCGTAAGAGCTGTTGAGTCAACATATTTACAGAACAAAGATAGGACCTAGTAGTACCATTAAATGTTCAGATGTTGTCCGGGGAATTCACTGAATATATTTACGACTCTAGCAACAGGTAACCCTTGGAACTCTTATCGGATTAACTCCAAAATGTCAGACGTAAGAGCAGAGAATTTAAAACATTTATGCCACCTTTCTGTGACAAGTATTTTCATTCCAGAAGAATTCCCCACAAAAAATGTGAAATATGTCTTTCGTGAATAGATATTTGTTATATTTTCTGATGACACAAATTTTGTTGATAGTGAGTGCTTGATCTGGTAATTAAGAATTTTTTAAGGATGCTAATTCAAGAATTCTTAAAAGTGGGTTAACTCTAACACAAATCACAGACATCATGTCAGGTAACCTTTATCACTAAGGGAGATAATTCTAGCATAAATGACATGTTTAGATTTAGACTTACTCAGACAAAAATAACAGGTACAATATGTCAGAAAGACTATATCCTTAAGGGAGATATTCTTACATGAATAACAGGTAAAGGTAGCATATATCCTTAACGATGACAATCAACATAAATAACAGGTATTTACTTAAGACTTTATCTTTAAGGGAGATAACTCTTACATGAACAACAGATGAAGGTAGCATATATCCTTAAGAATGACTATCAACATAAATAGCAGGTATAATGTGTAAGGTAGCGATTGACTTTGAAACAGTTACCTTTGTATTTATATTAGATGTAAGTATTGTACCTGTGTATCTTAAAATGTATCTCTATTTCCTAGGTACTCCAGCCACACTTGACTTGGATTATGCTATGAAAAATATCAGCAAATTCAAAACCGATAGTGTTCGAATTCGATGTGAGATATCAGGAAACCCGCTTCCTCGCTACAAGTGGTTCAAGGACACAGTGCCCATTGGAGAGAATGAGCGTCGCATCACCATTCGACTAACTCCGTGGGGATCGCGGTAAGTACACATTAGCCTGCAAACATCAAAGTCACTGTTGCTTGGAATAGAAAGTTACTTTGGGTTTCATGAAAGTTTAACTACAAGGTCTATTGCTGTCTCCCTGATATCTTGAGCGAGATGGTGACTGTAGGTTCCTACGGAAACCTTATAAATGGTGAGAGCAGAGGAATGTACAGTAGATGGTTTATCCAATAGACTTTTAATTCATCACATGACAAAACCTCTGATTATCATTGGCTGTTTACATGGTGCTTTCTGGTATTGTCATTGAGGTATGACAACTAAGTTTTGGATTTCTATGTCAACAGGGTATCATGGTTTTTGTCTAGACATGTACTAAATTATTTTGAGGGGTGATATTATAATGTCAGATAACATAATTTAAAATAAACTTTTCTTTATGCGTTGTCATTTTTGTTGAGAGATTGAAAATAGAGTACATTTTAATAAGTAAAAAAATGTTTAAATTCGATGAAATTTTTCATAAGATGGGAATTGACCTTTGGCAATAAGGCTTAGTATAATGATCTCCAAGGTGTAATGTAAGTTTGCTGCAGCTCAGGCACATACTCCTTGAAACAATGCTTTGCATACTGGGACTGCTCCTTCAAGAGAAGGTACCAATGTGTGAAAAGTTTCTAAGTCCTTGCTTGCTTACAGCAGGAATTCCTGTCCATGCAGGTCTTCCTGTCAGCCACTGATGTTGAGTGATAACACCTCACTGAGAGATTGAATGTAGTTTTGTTTTCTAAATATAATCACATTTCATCACTACCTGGGTACCCACAATTCTACTGGCTTGTTTCCTGTAGAATGTAGAAGTCATATAAACAACAAAAGGTTACTGGCTGATCTCAATGTAAACTTTACCGATTTATGAGGTGATTTTACGTTACACATGTTATTGGACAAAGTTTTCAGTGACTTTATCAAGTTGAATATCAAAGATACAAACAACACATTTACAGATGATTTTAAAGAAAAAGAATTAACTAGATAGAATTGATCATGCCACTTTGTAAAAAGATGACACAATTTCAAACTTAAATGGTAAAACTGTTACATTACTCAGTGGCTCTACAGTGTAAGGGAGATAAATACCCCAGTATAAGGGAGATAAATACCCCAGTATAAGGGAGGTAAATACCCAAGTATAAGGGAGATAAATACCCCAGTATAAGGGAGGTAAATACATCATGCAGCTTCAGAAGAAAAGCTTTAAAGGAATACATTTCCTAATTTAAGTCAATTAATTAAGATCAAATTAAGAGCTCATTTTCCTAATGTGACAAACATATATTAAATATGTGAAATTATAGGGAATGGGCTTATTTCAGAACAATTAAAGGGATTATCCCAGATATATGTATAGAAATGCTTCATATTTGATGAATTTCATATATAATGTATTGATTGCTGTTAAAAAAGGCATAAAGGTCAGTAATGTTAATGAAGAAGATTTAGTTACTATGGTAGCATCCTCGCTCTTAGATAAAATTTACCAAAACCACTGCAAAACAATGAAGCATATGTAATGGGTTGACATCTGTAATACACTTAGCACAGGATCATGCACTACTTCAGCCGTAATAGTACGGAGCAATCAATTATCTCTGGCAAGTATAATTACCATTAGTGTACCTAAGCATTGCAATTAATTGTTGTACTTCTCCGAAAATAATTTAGACATAACGATTGAAACAGATATGTGGTTGGCTTTGATGGAGAGCCCCCAACACCTGTTGTTAATTGAAATAGTACTGTTGTAACTCTAACAGTCTAGATCTCTTTGCTGCATCGCTGTTCTGCAGTTAGTTACAGGGAAAAAAAACATTTGGGAGAAAATTAAGGCATAAATTGCTGATAAACTAAAGGCTATTAATGTTGTTCTGTGTTACAAGCTATATATAGAACTGGCACATTTATTGCCCATTTCTCCTTGGCTAAAATACATGGCTCTGATTTCTTGAGGCCAAAAAATACATATTTTTTTACATGAAAAAAAGTAAAAAAGTTTTAGGAGTTTGAAGTATAAATTTTTGTTTGGCCAGTTTCAACTATTTAAACACCTTCTCACTTCCTTTAGATCATGTTTGTTCTTGAATAAGTCACTTCCTTTAGATCATGTTTGTTCTTAAATAAGTCACTTCCTTTAGATCATGTTTGTTCTTAAATAAGTCACTCCCTTTAGATCATGTTTGTTCTTAAATAAGTCACTCCCTTTAAATCATGTTTGTTCTTGAATAAGTCACTTCCTTTAGATCATGTTTTTTCTTGATTAGTTGATTAATATTCAAACATTAGTTATCATCCTAGAAGATGATGTCCTATAACCAAATTAACAATAAAAATTTCAAAAATTGATAGTGATACTGGTAAGCTGAACTCAGTCCTCCTGCAAATCAAAATGAATTTGAGTTGATATTTACAAAAATAAATGCATGACATTTTGAAAGACATATGTCAAACTTTGGTTTTTTTAAAGTCTAAATCTTAAAGAATAAAGAATACACATTTTGTCCTTTTTAAGTTTTTAAGTAGACAATTTCATAATTTGTTAAAACTAATTGTAAATGTGATAGTATTTATACTATAACAAATTGTTTTTATGCAGAAGTGAATAAAGCTGATTTGATAGCAGCACAATAAGATTAGCGTACAATATGGTATATTTGTTACTGTTGGAGTGTGGAGTGAAATCGGTGTGAGATCAGCCTCGGGTATTAGGACTAGGACTAACAGATGCCATCTGGAACCAGATAGGGCAGATCACTTGTAACTGTCGAATGATAGAATGGTGCCACATTGGTAATTGAAAACTGAATTTGCCCCCATAGAAAAAAAAAATGGAGACAGGGATCTTAGAGAAAAGTGAGAAAATAAAAGATTTAGACTTTGGGATGTCAAGCACGAACCAAGTTCGCCATTATTCCCAGCGAACCCTGGCAGTCCCTTACTCCCCCAGGGGTTGACAACTCCGAGACGTATGGCCATTTTGTCACCCAGCTTTCGGTTAGGGTCAAGTTCTTTATGAGACTCAAGCATGAAATCATTTTATTTTTAATTTCACAATATTGTGATTTAAAGACAGAGTTGCCACATTACTTTACAGAACTCTTCTTTGATTGAAATCTGAAAAGTGTGATAGTCATGTGTTAGTCGTTTAAATCAAATTATGACCAATTTTAGGACTTGCTAGCATGATGATACAATCAAAGCTAATCCATCTCAAGTGCAAAAGAATAATCGTCTGGATTTTAGATTATTTATATGGACCATGGAAGTTTATATACAAATTTCAGAAAGCACAGATTTAATTTACTTAAACAGACAACCATACTTGAACCAGTCAGTCTTGAGTGTTTTTTCTTTATCGAAAAATGTCTAAGTAATCCAGCTACAGAGTGTAACTGAGTCTATCTGGTCAATGTTATACTTTTGCTGTAACTGAGTGAGCTATCTGGTCAATGTTACACTATCTCTGTAACTGAGTGAGCTATCTGGTCAATGTTATACTACCGCTGTAACTGAGTGAGCTATCTGGTCAATGTTATAATATTGCTGTAACTGAGTGAGCTATCTGGTCAATGTTATACTACCGCTGTAACTGAGTGAGCTATCTGGTCAATGTTATACTATCGCTGTAACTGAGTGAGCTATCTGGTCAATGTTATACTGTTAAAGGGAGTTACTGTATATACGGAAAACCACAGTACAGTGGGACAGGGATCCTTAAGAATAATATATATCATATTTGTCATAATAATACCCCTGGATGGGTATAGGAATTTTGAAAAATTAGAATGACAGCCAAAGCTTCCAAACATCTAAAAGATTTAACCATGATGAACTCTCCTTCAAATCAGAAATTTACAGTGTAGGGATGGGACGCTTGGCCCAGAAAATTATTAATAGAGGCATTTATAATGGAGGGATTCTTATTATGTAGGATAAAGTAATGTTTTTTTTTATTTAGTGTTTGTCATGTTTAATCTTCTTTATCTACAAAACAAAAGAACTCTTGATTATTGAAGGAGTGTATTTTGCGCTGGTGCGGAAGTAACAGTGTTTTATGGGAGAAAGTTTAAAGATTACAGACTTTATTTGTTCTGTAAGAGCAAAGGAAACAACAGATTGTGTCATAATCATTACCTCTGTCGTCACCTTGGCAACCTTGTTCTAGGAAAAATTGATTTATTTTTGTAAAGATTGGCAAACATGATAAAAGAAGTAGATAGTCAATTATCTGTGTCAGCTGTTCAGAGCTCGGTTAGTTTGATGATATTCTACTGTTAATTTGCTCTGGATAATTCAAATTTATTGAATCATAAAGACAAAAATCCGATTTTTTTCTTTTTCTTTCATTTTTAGTTACTATTATGATATTTGGGAAATATGATTTAAAAAAAACTTACGTAAATGACTTGAAAATGAAAATGAACTCAAGATCACTATGTTGAAAGTCTGGTCATCTTATAGTTATGAAAATCAGATCCTAGCTACTTCTTTGACCTACATATTTACACATCTGAGTTTTACTTATATTAAATTGACTTATCCAGTCTCTACATATTGAAAAAAATATAGCTCTGTTACTGTTTATAATCCATAGAAACAAATCTGGGTTTCATTTATATTGAAGTTTACTGTATCCATGCATAGAAATACTGTGGACCTGGTACAGCTGGCTTTTTATCAACTGAAGTAAGATTTTTAAGCATTTCAAAATGGAATAAGATTGCCTCACATACTTTCCTCCATCAATTTAACGTTTGTTTAATCTTGCCGACAAGGAAATCATAGAGTAATGTTAAATAATACCAAGACTAAGCAGGAAGCCTGTCTTAAAACTGATATCACAAAATCAGGACAACGTAGAATTCCTGGATATGGGATTATTTTAAGTTAACCTTCAAAATGATTAATATATAGGTCAAGGTCAATGAAAAATCCCTCTTAAGATAAGACCCAGCTTGTCAATCCATGGTGTTATATTTTTATACTGAAGGTAAACAAGGTCTAGCAACAGTAAACATTTCTCACATGCCGCAAAATGATTGTTTATTGCAGCCACAATACAAGTTAGATTGATGCTCATGATATTCCGCCCCGCTCAAAATAATTCCATTTCCTGTCACCTGACGCAATATAAATGGGAAGTTTTGTTGTGCCCGTTTTGGCGAGGTTAGATTTATACACTGATGTTGAATCACATCCTACTGAATCATTACGATAACACGTTTATTTATGGTCGGGGCTTATGGTGTAATTTTCCTCGTTTTTTGTCCGATAAAGCCAAGATCTCTGATTGCTGGCAATATATTACACTGACAACTAGCAGATTGGAACGAAAAGTTGTCGAAAGCAAATCAAATATATTTTTATAGCGCATTGATTTTTCTCGGTTTGTTATAAATGGGTTGGTTTCATGATGCGGTTCCTGTGGACTGACTATTTTGCTATCGTTGTATTACAGAACTTGTCTAGTGTTTAAGAAATGAGTTAGTGTTATGACCAGATATTTGAGAATTGAAATTACAAGTACCTTTGTAATACAGAACCTGTCAAGTCCCGACAATGTGGTTGGTGTGTAAAACAGAACCTCTGTAGTTCAGACACTTTTGTTCCTGTACATTTAACATAACTCCAGAGACTGTACATTGACTGCAGACTTCAAACTTCTCTTGTGACAATTACTTTCTCCAATCATTCTTTAGATTGATGTAGAAACAATTGAATATTTCCATAAATCAGGCCTTAGACTTAAATCCAATTGTAAATGCAGTTTGTTCAGTTCCACAAATTTCAAAATGTGATTTGATATACTTTTTACATATTGCAAATAGGGACTTAATATTACAAAAATTAGAATGAATTCCAAGGGAGGTATTCTTTTCATTAATATTTGAATTTTGTATTTAAATACAAGATAACTTCATGATCCTGGGGCGAGGTTTCAAAAGAGGTTTTCTTCCTGTCTGCTGCTTTAATTCCTATCCCAAACTAGATGTTGACACAATGTCATTTTTTGTGTTGTCAGGTTAAAAATTGAGAGCCTGGAACCATATGACAGTGGCTGGTACACATGCCGGGCGGTCAACAAAGCTGGACAGGTCAACACCACAGGTTTCTTGGAGGTCAAGGATGGTAAGACTGGCAAATTAGTCAAATTAACATTGGCTGTCTAGACTCTGTCCGGTGGCTATGTATATATGGCCTAGCAAGATTAGTAGAGGAAGTTAAATATCTACATTATGGTCCTAATTTCATTGTCACCTTACATGTCAGCATCATTTTTCAGAGTCCACTTTCTGTTTCTTGTTTTTTAGCTCACCTGGCCCGAAGGGCCATGTGAGCTTATGCCGTACTGCGGCGTCCGTCGTCCGTCGTCCGGGTGTCCGTCGTCCGTCGTCCGTTGTCCTGCGTCCGTCCGTCAACTTTTTCTTTTGAATGACTTCTTCTGAAGAACTGTAGGACCTAGGGTCATGATATTT
>JAUMHH010140182.1:6388-20547 GCA_032359455.1 Chlamys rubida
ACGTGATACTTCATACATACAGCACGTGATACTTCATACATACAGCACATGATACTTCATACATACAGCTCATGATAATTCATACATACAGCACATGATAATTCATACATACAGCACATGATAATTCATTTACAGTTCTACTTCTAATACAAATTAAAATGAAGTTATGTATAGTAACAATACCATATAACACATGATCAAGTGAAGCTATTTAAAGTTATAATATAATACAACACGTAATAAAAAATATTTTCGGTAATAATACTATGCAGCAAATTTTTAAATCGTATTTCATGCGGCGATAATTCTGAAAATGCTTGATATGAACCTGACACGAAAATAAAACGCAAAATATAGGAAACTACCGAATTGACGTTAGCGTTATTTTATTATAATAATAATAACATTAATAAACCTTTTGTTAACGTGTCACACATTTCAATACATGCATGTATCATAAAATACTTAATGTCCGGTCAGTGTTGACCTATTTGACACCATTACCACAACACTACGTAATATGTATCACAGTTATATTCAACATAACTATAAGCCTATTACGATATTTATAGATTAAATTAATTCATTTAAACAATATCACAGAGTAAACATATAATTACTATATATATAATTATCACAGAGTGTACATATAATTACTATATATATAATTATCATTTAAACTATGAAGCACATCAATATATTGCTATAATAACAAAAATGCATTCAGGTGTTATCACAGTATTCATACATCAATATTACAGTTAAAACGATTAACATATTTATTAAGACCATTTACAATATTGTGAACGCCCGTCGTTTTCTGACACATGAGAATACAGTTTTAGCTAAAATACATTGAAGGGATTCTTCATTCATTAACAAATTAATTTGTCTTTGTCACTATAGTTAATAAAAGCTGGTTGGATATCAATAGCATTTTTATACAGCGCACTAGGAATATCAGAATAAAATTCCCACTAACGTAAAAAATGTATCTCAGGTTCTACTGAATTACAGTGACAATATTGACATGTCCGCTCATCTAATGGTGTAACAGGTCAATTGTAGCGGCCCGTCTCAACATGGAGAGGTAGGCTACCACCTCTCAATTAAGCTATAATACTTCCGTTGGCTCTAGGTACAAAACTGGTTACATAACATTCTGGTTTCATATCTTTCTTAAATAGCTGGTAAGTCCTTAATTTATTTCCGTTTTGTTGACGACTGTCTTTCCAAATAATAAAAATACATTTTCTAATATCATGCATTACTGATTTAGTAGCATTTAAAGCAGTGTTTATCAAATGTTCAACATCGTATTTCTGCGCAATTTTAAACGCTTTCCCATTTTTCCCCATCTGTTAGACCATTGATAAACGTTGTACAGAAGTCTGTCATCATTAAATGATTTTAGTTTACACAACAATTGTATTACTTCAACATGTTGCTTAGCAAAGCAGCAGGAAATCCATCCCATTTTGCCTCTCTTACCGATGTTAGATGTATTCCTGGAGACACCCAGATATATTCGCGTTGCTCTATTTTGTATATTATTTGTTAATCTATGCTCGGATCGACCCCAAATAGCAGAACAGTAAAACAGAATCGGTTCTACAAGTGATTCGTACAGTCTTGTGAACACAGAGTAAGATGAACCACCAGAGCTGATACATGTAGACGTGATAACTCCCGGGCTCTTCCCGCTGACTTGGAAAGATCACGAACCGCCAATTTCAAATCTAAGTGTTCATCAAGCCAAAGACCTAAGTATTTGTACGCTTCAACTATATTTAATACTTGTCCGTTACAATTAAAAAAAATCTTTGTAGAGTCTTTTGATTTTGGACGGAAGTGTATGACTTGGGTCTTATCTGGGTTAATAGACAGACGCCATTTACGACACTAGTCTGTATTTAAAGTCCTTGTAGTTTACAGGATCGGACGCCATTTACACAATGGCATCAGCATAAAATAGGGAGCTTAATGTCATCACATCAATGCCAATACCAAGTTTTGAATCCCGTAGTTCGCTGATCAAGTTATTAATGTAATTTGACAAAAAGTGCTAGTGACGTCGAACATTCCTGTTCCAAACCCGCTCTACTACCTCAAATCCGGATGTTAGAGTACTATTAACTCTTATTTTACATGGTACCTGAATAAATAGTATTATTATTAACTCTGACGAAGCATTTCCAGTCCTGGTATAGCGACACGATAGCATGAATATTTTCCCGCTCACACCACATGCTTGTGCAAGTTTGTACCATAAACAAGTTTTATCTACCGTATCGAATGCCTATGTACGGTTTATAAAACACGTATATGTTGATTTGTCTGTATTTTTACGATTGTTTAGTATACTATGTAACGTATAAATACGTTCCTGGCAACTTCTACCTGTATTAAATCCTTTTTTTTCATCTGCCAGTTTGTTATTATGTTCTAACGACGTTGTAAGGCGCTATTTTAAGATATTGTAGTATATTTTACATGGTACCGAAAGTAGGGTGATCCCTCTGTATGTCAAAGGTACAAGTGGATCAGTACTGTTTGGTTTAATAATTGGATTGACAATGTCTCCCTTTCATTTCTGGGGAACTATGCCGCTGTTAAAGCAGGACTTTATCAATGCGTGTGACATCCTAACGCAGCCATCATTTGTGAGCGTTTCCGCCGGAACCCGTTCAATCCCGCAGCATGTTTAGCGTCCTTCGTCGAATCGTATCGGTGTGTTTAGCGACTTGGTACTACACGCGTTTATATTCCTATCCACATGTTTACTAACGTTCGCAACAGATTCTTTAATTGACTTGTAGTGATCTTCATTAAAGTCACCGGTATCCATACGAGTAGAATGTAGAGCTTCCTAGTCCTCTTTCCACCGACAGAACCGTCTGTGGGTTAGTGACAATATTCCCACGCGTATCTCTTACTTCCATTGGAATTTTATTTTGAGAATTGTTCACTATTCCAATTTTCCCAATATCTTTCCAGAATTCACGTGGATTGGATTTACTTGTAAGCTTGTTATGTAAGGTTTGCTGTTTTTCCATTTGGTATAGACGTTTACATTTCCTATGGAGGCGATCAAAAGTGTCCAGGCGTTGCAAAGTGTTTGTTTGAGTTGACGTCGTTCAGAAGACGATCCGCTATGTCTTAACCACACGTGTTCATGAGCACAAACGTCATCCCAATGTGACTGGAGGGCGTCATTCCAATATCGCATGTGGAGTGTCTTGCGGTTTGTATGAACCCTGTATGTGGCATCGTTTGCCAACTCTTTCCATTTCCGACCATAGAGAAATTATTGGAAAGTTTCGTAAACATCATAAACCTGGCGTAATTCATTTACCTTCATTTCTAAACACTGAATAGTATGATTAAGCCTTACAATACCTTCGTCGGTCCTTAAAACATTAGCAGGGATTTTGTTATAAGTGTATATAAGTGTAGCCTAATATACGGAACACACATGTATTTCTATGGACAAATGCTGGTAGTATAAGGTGGCTTTAACTCATACCACAAGTAAGTCTACCCTTCAAGAGCTTTGGTTTCACCTCCATCTTTTTCTGTCTTACGCATTTGCATCTTACATGCGAATGCGTAAGATCCAAAAACAAATATACTAATCAATACAATAAATGTATGCCCAATGTCATTGCTTTGATAAAATTTTCATATGAAAAAAATATTTTCATTTGGAATGGTGGCAAAGAAGTCTACCCCAAACATCACGTGATCATCCTAAAGTCGATATCCAGACACTGCGTAATCTCGGTAATTACAAACAGTTGAACTGCGATGATGTCCTTACTCTACAAGCATACACTAAGGCAACACTGCCCTTATGATCAAGCATTGCCTTGCAAGGTCACTACGATGGATTCCTGACTAACCTCCGAGATTGACAACGTTACGTTAGAGTACGGAGCCACCATGCTCAGCCATATCTGTTATCATCTCCAGCAAGATTGGTGAGGGTACTCGGAGTGATAATTTTCACAGACCGTTTCCCGTTATGGATACGCATCTCAGACATTTTCCATACGGGTCTGGCCGCAAGATCTCACTTCCTAATAAAAACAAAACGGCACTGATTTATCAAATTGAATCCGACTTCAAATTCATCAAATTAAATCTTAACCAAATCAACGGATCATCAAATAATGTGTTCCTTATAGAATACTAGTAGTCACACACGCTATCTGAAATTGGCGACAACCTTCAAGCATATATCGTAATATTTTGCATTTCTGCTATAACTTTTCATTATCATTATTTTACATACGTACATCGAATATATTCTAACGATGTAGCGACACCTTCCACTGGTTAATAACCATGCATTATTCGACGAAAATACAGGCTTGTGTATGTAATATTTGCCGACAAACCATGCTCGTGAAACGCTCTTTTTAATCTGCCGATTTATTGCAAACATAAATAAGCGAGCCGCAGGAAAGAATTCTATTTTCGACTGAGGTTACACGCATTTATTTTGTACATATTAAAACATTTATTTACGATCTAAATCTTCTTTAAATCTGTCAAATCAAAAAGTGCCGCAGAAATTACCATGAAGTTGACTTTCTATAGTGTTTTTAAGCCTGTTGATTTCAAGTGTTGACGATTGATGTCTTTCATTGGTTATAAGAAATATCTTGAAAAAGCATGACGTCAGTGTTTATTGTTTATCGTCTGTCGAATTGCGAAACTAAACGATGAGTGTAAATGAAGCTTGTTGGTTTTTCAGACACAAATATTGGAGATGGGGGGTCTTTCATCAATGTGCCATAAATGCCAAATTGGTGACTTTTACCAATAATGCAATAACTGAACTTTCTCGGGGTGAAGGGTCACACTCAGACAGCGCGCACGGGGTGAAGGGTCACACTCAGACAGCGCGCACGGGGTGAAGGGTCACACTCAGACAGCGTGCACGGGGTGAAGGGTCACACTCAGACAGCGCGCACGGGGTGAAGGGTCACACTCAGACAGCGCGCACGATACATCTTCTTTGGTGCTTGTCATTTCTCATCAGTTTTATGAAAAATCAACAAAATCTGAGGGATGTACCTCGTTAATCCTTCCAACATATAATCCGGTAACAACAGGAGAACTGCTTACAGCGTCGCGGCTCGTTTGCAAAATGAAAACAATTGCATCACTTGACAAAAAAATAAAGGTCACCCTGCATGTTATATATTATCATATAAAGGATGACAAACAGTTTGTACCAATGGCATGCTATCAGTTTATAAGGATAATCCTTGTCTCACTTGTGTCCAACCGCACATTGACACCATTGTATCATGTTTTAAAAGGTGCAATCAGCTGTGTGGTGTGGAAAGTTCATCTTTCATGTCTGTTATAACACCATTTCGTTTTAAACAATCACACCTGCTACACTTCCTCATCACTTGAGAGCCTACAGACTACCTTGCATGGAACGACAAGAGTGTATATCGCAGATAATATTTACGCGAGTCATAGTATTACACAACTCAAATGTTTGGGATAATGTGTATACACCGCGAATTAGCGAAATATCATCCCAGAGAAAATTACCGGTTATGCGATAGTTAGAAGCGGACAAGTGATACATGTATCAAGTGTTGCACCTAGGTAAACAATATGTACGCTAAAATATAGATATAGCGCCGCTTGTTTCATTTGCCATATCAATTTCTGCCAATATATTTTGATATGCCCTTTCATGGCTCTCATATCAATATATTTTCCCAACACCCTCCATATATATCGCCAATCCCCTTAGTTTTTCTAAGGCAAAGGAATTTAAAATAATTAAATGAAGAAATGAAATGCAAAAACATATTTGTAAAATTTGAAAATCGTTCTCATCATCATCATCAGTACATGAACGTTTTGTTGAGCTCACTAGACTTTGGTTAACCATGCTGAGAGGTTCAGAAGATCGCTTTGTCCAGCCCCTGAAAATATGCACATTTGGATACAGATAACACTTGATTCTTATTCTTCCACATTCTATTGCATGTTAGATTTCGAATACAAGAAACTATTATAATACAGATATATCAGCGAGAGAAAACACATTAGGAAAATATACAGTAACAGTTGAGGATGTTGTACATGTGTGTTAGATTAAGATTATGTGTTATAAACAGAGGGACTAACTTACCTGTTGAGAACAGAGACTTTGTTAACAGTGTTGGCGATGGAAGTCTCTTCCTCTACAGGTGTAGCTACACAGCATCCTCTACAGGTGAAGCTACACAGCATCCTCTACAGGTGTAGCTACACAGCATCCTCTACAGGTGTAGCTACACAGCATCCTCTACAGGTGTAGCCACACAGCATCCTCTACAGGTGTAGCTACACAGCATCCTCTACAAGTGTAGCTACACAGCATCCTCTACAGGTGTAGCCACACAGCATCCTCTACAGGTGTAGCCACACAGCATCCTCTACAGGTGTAGCTACACAGCTTCCTCTACAGGTGTAGCCACACAGCATCCTCTACAGGTGTAGCTACACAGCATCCTCTACAGGTGTAGATACACAGCATCCTCTACAGGTGTAGCTACACAGCATCCTCTACAGGTGTAGCTACACAACTCAGAAATGCATACCTGTCCCTCAATCACATTTGTTGTAAAAATCTGCAGTATTTTGATCAAACAAAAAACTAGTCAACTTTCGTCTTCAGGTGATTTGCAATGAATTCGTTCCTATTCATTTAACAGTCGCTAGTGTAGCTGATGAGAGAGACTTTGACGTCTGTTGATGCTGGTATATTGTTTTAAATTCAAATGTATTTTTCTATGTTTGAAATTACCATTTGGTATTTGTCTTTAAGTAACTGTCTAACTAAAAATGAACCAATCATATCCTGGTTTTAACGATAACGACAGCAACAACAAATTAGTATTGAATTGATTTGAATTTAGCCATAACATTCATGTTATATATGGGTCAAAGAGAAATGTGTTATTTCTATTGATGAAGTAGATCTCAACTCTTACCTTCTGTGTACAGGAAATCCTGGTTTAAACAACAACGACAATAACAGAAACACCAACAAAACAACAGAAACAACAACAGCAACAGAAACAACAACAACAACTGAAACACCAACAAAAGAAACAACAACAACAACTACATCATTAATAACGTCAACAAAAATAACAAAAACCAACAGAAACAACAACAGAAACACTAACAAAACAACAATAGCAACATTAACAAAACAACAAAAAACAACCGAACAACAAAACGACAGAAATAACAACAACAGCTACAACAACTGAAACGCCAACAATTCAAAAGAAACAACAAACACAGATAGAGCAACAACAAAAACAGAAACAACACCAATGACAGGAACAACAACAATAAAACTTAAATCCTTAGAAAATAAATTACTAAAACTCCTTGAAATACATCGTTTGATTTCCTAGAAATATACTATTTATACCAGGCTAAATGGCCCCCGCGTTGGATTGCTCTCTGAACATTAGAGCTGTTATGGATAGGTACAACCACACCTGACTGTCGAGGACATGGACCAGACAAAGTGCAATCAATTGATCCATTACCGTAGACTTTCCAATGTATCATAGCAGATCATGACAACTGTATAATGGCATATCGGCGACAATAGTATGTTTAACGCACCCACTTGCGACAGTAGGGATTTTGTGTTTTCCCTTTCCTGTCGTAGCTTACATTTCTCTTCGTGATCTTTATATCTTCTAACGCCTCCATTCTCACCAACTTACCTTGGCTACATTGCAGATCGTTCGCCAATGTATACAAAACAACGCTAGTAATAATTCACTGCTAGACTTTTCTGGTAGACGCAGTGACTGGTTAACCGTTGTCAGTACAGTATCGACATGGTATTTCAGTGAGGCAGCACTCTAATGTCGGCAGATCCGCGCTATCGCAAGGAGGCTATACGCCAACATACCCTGCCTCCGCGCATACATTACACATACGGAAGCACGACTTTAAGTTACCATAGGAGGCTCAAACCAAACTAGCCCGAACTGAATACCGAGAAGGTTCATTGTACATAATTAAAACCCGGGGTTTAAATCATTAGTGATATATAGGTCATTTTAACCTGGTATAAATACATCAGCATAACTCGGGTTATAATTGGACTATTTTAAACCGCTTATCAATCAGTGATTCTGATTGTAATTTCTGTGGTGTCTGCAATAAGGACATTCACGATATAAACACTGATCTTCCGAACCTAATGTAAAATATTGGAGACGTCTTCCCTCTATTGAAATCAATTCCGTGGTTTTTTTCTTCGTAACACTTCCAATGGCCTCTTCGTTTATACGGAACAACCGGTTTGTCTGCTTTCAAATGTGACATTTTTGGGTATAAATCCTGGCGACCTGCAAATGTTTATGCAGGCCTTGCAAGGCTTTGTTAAGGCTCGCCTGAAAGCAGCATCAGATTACTAGGTCCGACCTTTTTTCATAAACGAACAAATCTTGTCCGACTGGTCCAACCTTTTGAATCGCGATAAACGAAAGCGGCCCAGGTATTTGAATTAATAAACAAACAAAACTTCCTGATTTGGAAGATGTGTACTGGAAATGACAAAAGAAATCAATTTTTGCCATACTGACAGTAACTGACAGTTTCCGTAAGCTAAAACAACATCTGGGGCCAATAAATCAAGGCGTTTGATCACGTAACCTTCGTTATCGTCACACACATAGTATCAAATAGCATTTCATATACATCTTATGTGTAAATATACAGCAAAAACATATCGAATAGAGAGAAAATACAGAATTTCCATGAATGAACTATGATATACAAGATTTGACGAGAGTATATTATTATATTTCATAACTGAAATACGCTAATGCCATTAAATTGTGTTCGCTTAATTTAGTTTATATGCATTTTCGCGAGAATGTATGCAAGATAATACATATTCAACGACATATGCGGTCTATTCTGTTAACTAGAGGCGACAGGACAGAAACAGCAAAGCCTGATGGAACTAATGAGATTGTCAAAAATTCAGTTTTTGTATATGATGTTCAAAATGGCTGTGGCACTTTCAAGGAACTGGGACTTGCCCTTCGTAACAAGTGGCATTTTGGGTATATACTTTATTTACGGGTGATATGGGACATATAAATGGTCAATTATTTTCTGATGAGCGTGGGCGAGAAAGCTCTTAAATTAAAGTGAAATGAACACGTTATTGACAAATTGTGAATACATTAACTTACAGAGAACAGAGACGTTCCACTACCCCACTCTCTAGGGCAGAGTTACGCAGCGCGATTATTGAATATAATCTTATACATCAAGTCTCGATCTTTGTCTTGACTGTTGTGGGTGCCACCCACGCTGTTATCCTCGCGGTGTCCCCTGAGCATTAGAATGGGGACTAATTCGCTAACCCGTGTCTCATTGGCTATTAAGTTGACTCTAAAGGAGATTTACTTACATATTGCCTATACCTCGTAAAGGTTAATTTCTACGCGATGTTCGCAAATCATTGCTAATCATCGCCCTAACAACGTTACATGAAAAAATACAAGACATGAAAAAGACTGTCCAGAACCGTTAAAAGCGAACACTGAATATTGGAAGGAAAACACTAATATCCTAGATATTTTTTGTGTTTTGGTTTTCGTTCTGTAACATGCAGTCAATTCCTTAACGTGAAGTATCGAGTAGAATTGCTAAAAGGTTGACTTTAATATGAGAATCGGTATACTGACAATCAGACAGAATCGGTATACTGACAATCAGACAGAATCGGTATACTGACAATCAGACAGAATCGCAGACACCGTTTGGTTAGTATACAGAAATATCTAAAGTAGCCACTGTAGCATTGGAAATAACAAACGAAATATGTGCGTACAGACCACTGGTGTTACCGGAGGTGAGGGATTGTAGATAAGATTGTGGGTGTGGGTTGTGCGTACAGACCACTGGTGTTACCGGAGGTGAGGGATTGTAGATAAGATTGTGGGTGTGGGTTGTGTGTACAGACCACTGGTGTTAGCGGAGGTGAGGGATTGTAGATAAGATTGTGGGTGTGGGTTGTGCGTACAGACCACTGGTGTTACTGGAGGTGAGGGATTGTAGATAAGATTGTGGGTGTGGGTTGTGCGTACACTGGTGTTACCGGAGGTGAGGGATTGTAGATAAGATTGTGGGTGTGGGTTGGGTTGGGGTAGGGGATGTGGGTGTGGGTTGGGTTAGTGGTGTGTGTGTGTGGGTTGTGGCAGGGGATTAGGGTGTGGGTGTATGTTTGGGTAGTAGATGTGGGTGTGGATTGGGGTAGGGGATGTGGGTGAGGGTAAGGGGATGTGGGTGAGGGCTAGATCAGGGGATGCGGGTGTAGGTTATGGTAGGGGATGTGGATGTTGGTTCGGGTTTGGGATTTTGGTGTGGGTGTGGTTTGGGTAGGGGGATGTCGATGTGGGTTTGGGTAGGGAATATGGGTGTGGGTGTAGGTTTGGGGAGGGGATTTGGGTATGGGTGTGGGTAGGGGATGTGTGTGTGGGTGTGGATTGGGGTAGGGGATGCGGGTGTGGGTTTGGGAAGGCGATGTGTGTGTGGGTTGGGGTAGGGATGTCGGTGTTGGTTTCGGGACTGTATGTGGGTGTAGGTTGGGATAAAGGATGTCGGTGTGGGTTGGGGTAGGGGGATGTGGGTGTGGGTTGGGGTAGGTGCGTGTGGGAATTTGAGGGTTGGGGTTCAACAATCCCGTCTCCTTCGTTACCTTAAACCACAGATATCATGGAAATTTTGCGTTAGCTTCTTTAGATACTTAAATACAAATTGCATTATGTGATTGTTCAATTCATGAATTCAAACATTCGCGAGTACACGTTTTGAAGCACATTTAAAAAATCGCAAAAATAAAATCTTAACCAGCAGATGAAATATTGCATTTCTATCATTCGCTGGACACCAGGTATCACGTTCATTCACAGCCATCCCTAGTTAAGTAACTTGTACAATCACCTTGAGACTGTATACATCTTTTCAACAACAAACATGTAGTTCGGCGATTTATATACGTGACCTAATTTATATACGTGACCTAATTTATATACGTGACCTAATTTATATAATACAACTTAATACATTACTATCCTACTTCTGGTCCATTCTTATCTTTGTCTTTCTCGACGAAATCCAACCCTCGTCTGTACCTGTCACCATTTGAGCCTGGTAGGATTGTTTTGTTATCCGGTGTAGCGGGTTTCTTTTGTATGCTCATTTTGTCCTGCATGACCTTTCACCACTAATTACCGTTATAAGTTGATACATTTAAGCTTTTTCGATATTTTCTATATTTCCCTTTTTTTGTTAAGTCCAGTTATCAACGCAAGACATGATTCATTCCAGTTCTACCGGTGTGTGATTAACACGGAGTGGACAACATCGGCGTGTGATTAACACTGAGTGGACAACATCGGTGTGTGATTAACACGGAGTGCACAACATCGGTGTGTGATTAACACGGAGTGGACAACGTCGGTGTGTGATTAACACGGAGTGGACAACATCGGTGTGTGATTAACACGAAGTGGACAACATCGGTTTGTGATTAGCACGGAGTGGACAACATCGGCGGATACAGTTATAAAAATGCAGTACCTGCGGCATTCAACGCGTGTGTTTAACCATATTTATTATACGCGAGGAACTTGCGTTCGTGAGAACATTGGCGTAAATATTCATATTTTATCTTTAAGGTAACTTTTTTGAAGCAACACTAGATAGAGAAGAATTTTTAAAATACTCAAGGGAAAAGTTTGCCTTTTCCATTACAGAGACGAACAAAATGGGGGTGACGGTAGACGATTGATAATTGCTGAGTCTGCAAATGATAGAGAAGAAAGCTACAACCGTTCATTTGAACGAGCGATCAGTCAGTAAAGTAGATGGCGGGATGGATGGATTTTGGGCCCCGGGCTTTCTGGTCTAGTGACACTATAACGTCGTGCACAGGACTCCGGTCTAATTAGAGTCTGCCTTGTCAGACACAGTGTAGTCCCGCGACGGCATAAAACATGTAATGGGGGTCATAAATTGTTATACACAGGGGCCGTAAATTGTCATACTTGACCAATCAAGTACGTTGTAAATATGCATAGGTAAAAAACAGAAGGTCTATGATAACTAATTTACGACTATGTCTTGTTTTGCTGAAACAGTTTAGTCGTCTCGGTGAAGTAGCCCACATTCCATTCAATTTCTACAAAGGTACAATCATATCTTTGACAATTCTACGCTTAAATCATGAATCGAACCTATGGTCAGCATGGATGACCAGTGCCCAGTGGTATATAGTGACTAGACCAATTCGACCCGAGTTTTATGTTTTTCATCTACAGAGAGCCAACAAACTTTTTTTTAATATGTATAACTAAGCATGAACACAATCAAACGCCAACATTGGTGTATTGAATAATCTCCATTTTCGATAATCGCACGTTTGAATGTTTCCCTTAAGTATTAGTGTTTGAAAGTTCAAATGGCCACTGCGTTAGAAATGCGTTAATGAAACATAAAACTCTGTCTCTGACAAGCTTTTGGTGTTGGTGCGTAGGCAAGCGATATGGATTTAGTAAAACAATCGTTCATACCCCTAGAATAAATCACAGATGGCATTTTCCTGAAGATAAAAAGTCGATAAACCAGAAAATGGCAAACTCATGTTAATGTAAAGTTTAAAAATCGAAAAATTATCAACAACACACAGCTGCACGACCAGTGTTTTTGCTTTCCGTTGAGTCATTTTTTGTCATAAATGTCTAGCTCAATTTGGACAAACCAAACATTCCCCTCTCTAAATGTAGGTTGGTTTCGTTATATCATCGATACGACAGAAACGCTCTCTTGAACTAAACATCTGAACTCGTTGACTTCTTTGACAAAAAACTCCTTCCTGTACATTTTCCTGTATTTCTACAGCAAACAGCACACTCCCACAGCAACAACCTCCTGGTCATCTCGTGAATACATTTCAAATATTCCCATCGATAATAATTTCTAAATGAATAAAAAATGCGGGTTGATGAAGACTATGGACAATTCTTATGGTCGACATCAGGATATCGCAGGGGAATAAATATGCTATTTCTTTGTGTGATATAAAGTTTGATGTTACCCCTCCGGAACACCTGGTCTTATTCTCCTTACACTTTTCAAGGATATTCATGTAAATATTTCCTTTGTTCGTATTTTGCCCTAGTTTTGTCGATTTTGAATTCGAATTGTGGTTTAGTTGACAGTTCGATATTCACTTATTGGTTTTTTTCTAACACAGGGTTTTAATTCATCCTCTTGAACAACTTTATTAAAGCATTTCACATAAAATAATGTAACTAGAACCTATCGTATATTTGTATCTTTATCTAAGTAGATTATTACAACTCATGTCCACAACACTACAGAATACGATAGCGCTGTCTAAAGTGTAACTCGAATGTCCACAACACTACAGAATACGATAGCGCTGTCAAAAGTGTAACTCTAATGTCCACAACACTACAGAATACGATAGCGTTGTCTAAAGTTTAATTTTAATGTCTGTTACACTACAGAATACGATAGCTCTGTCTAAAGTGTAATTCTAATGTCCATAACACTACAGAATACGATAGCGCTGTCTAAAGTGTAACTCTAATGTCTGTTACACTGCACAACACGATAGCGCTGTCTAAAGTGTAATTTTAATGTCTGTTTCACTACACAACACGATAGTTCTGTCTAAAGTGTAACTCTAATGTCCACAACACTACAGAATACGATAGCGCTGTCTAAAGTGTAACTCTAATGTCCACAACACTACAGAATACGATAGCGCTGTCTAAAGTGTAACTATAATGTCTGTTACACTACAAAACACGATAGCTTTGTCTAAAGTGTAACTTTAACTCTGTTACACTACAGAATACGATAGCGCTGTCTAAAGTGTAACTCTAATGTCCCTAACATAACACAACACGATGGCTTTGTCTAAAGTGTAACTCTAATGTCCGTTACACTACAGAATACGATAGCGCTGTCTAAAGTGTAACTCTATAATGTACACAACACTACAGAATACGATAGCGCTGTCTAAAGTGTAACTCTAATGTACACAACACTACAGAATACGA
>JAUMHH010140293.1:0-20544 GCA_032359455.1 Chlamys rubida
TCAAGAGAAGATAACTCTGCAAACGCAAAGACGGAATAGTTGTATCCAAACTATATACGAAAATCCATAAACAGAAGAAAACAAGAATAACCCCGATTCTGCTCTCAGACGATCATGTAGTGGTTAATACTACCGACATTTATTATTTGTTGTGTATGCTATTATCGATTATACAGTAAATAACGCTTCATATTAACACGTTTGTTGCAAATCTTGGTTAAAACGAAGTTTATTATTGTATGTGACTTGACAAATAAATTTTTCAAAGAACATCAAACTCCATGACAAGTTTTTCTTATAGCTGACTCGTTACGTGTTCTGGAGTTTGTTAACATTCTGTGTCTGCGAAGGTGCGTTGCAAGTTCCAGTTTTGATATTTGAACAACTGAAAGGAAGAGGGCGTGAAGTTACTTCACAGATATTGGTGACGTGACAATAACTTTTATCATAGTTGTCAATATCATGAGTTGCCCAATAGATGTTCAATTATTTTTGACAGGAAAACGTATTTCGTTGTGTTAACTTGTTTTTGTGGTTGAGTGTTTCTAACGGCGGTGTCTATTATTTTTGTTGGTGTGTTTTAGCGTTATGAATGTAAAAGTACAGCTGTCTGTGTCTGTAAAAGATAACCTACAATCTGTTAGCACTCGTTAATTAGCAGTTGATACTGAGCAATTAGTGCCACGATATCACCTGTGAAAACATGCACATCAACGTGCTCGTTGTTGGAGCCACGCCCACTCACCTCGGTTTCGTTTGAGGGACCACGCCTACTAGACCTCGCTATCGTGTAAAGGACCACGCCCACTCAATATGCATCTCCCAGGTTGTACAGATTTCTGCAGTAATTGATGGATGTGCGTGATGGTTTGGCAAAAATATAAAGGAGGATAGGCAAGGGGTAAGACATTTGCGTATTATCCCGTTCATATAAAATAATGGGGCAAAAATGAGAAGCAAAACTATATCAATATGGACATATTGTTTTTATTCCTATACAAATATATGTGTGTTATACTGGCAGATGGGAAAATAATAATTTTCAAATAGTTCCATAAATTCCCCCTAAGACCATCATATGGATGGAAAAAAACAAACGCCAACACACAAATAGTTGAAGCAAATTTAAAGTACTTTCACGCGTAATGTAAACATCGTGTATATTTTAAGAGTATATATTTGTTCCAGAGGATCTCTATGGTATTTTTTTGTTGTGTTGGATATTTCAAAAAGCACTTTTTGTAAGCGCTAAGACCTATACAATTCAGAAGTATGACTCTTATATATGTGATCTCGTCTTGGCTACCTACATATAATATTCAATGAAAACCGTTAAATCCAAAAAAAGAACAAAGACCAAAATTGAAATTAATCTAACTAAGCAAGTGTCATGTCTCTTGGCCTCGTGGTTTTGTGGAAGTCGTTCAAATTGTTTATCACATTTGACCCCTTTAACCTTGAATGTGATCAAGGTCATTGGTTTGAACTAAGTTGACAACACCCATTATTCCATTAGATAACATACCAAATACCCGTATCGTAGTTCTTGTTTCTTGTAAATATTAAAAGTGGACGAATGCCTTTTATTCCGTTATTATAACTCGCTTTAACTCCCCCTCCCCAGCCCCACCAAACAATCTACATGTAAATATAGTAGTAACCTATATGCATCATACATCTCTAGAAGAAATCTTTGAAATGTTTAACATATTTAAACTCTGCTACCATTAAAATTGATCACGGTTAATTAGTTCAACTCACTTGAAAGACACTCAAAGTATCATAGTTTATTAGAATAAGTCGTTCAAAATGTTTAACATATTTTGTCAATATTACCTTGAAATTTGATGATAAAGGTTGTTCATGTTTTACAAACTTGTCAGTTTTCCGTCCAAGCACACAATGCAGGTCAAACTATTATGACGACGTGCATGTATGGTTCTGTAGAGGAAGTTTTTCAAAAATTGGTGACGGGTGGACGCAGAATCTCACAGGCGTAATTTAAAAATAAAGTTAAAACAATAATGTTATTGGACTGTTAGGGCAGTATTGGGCTGTAAACAAACAACAATATTTAAATAGAATTAGAAAACGTTTGTTCTCCGCTGCTCCCATCGTGTTTCGAAATAGATTAGTTGAGATCAGGTTTCAGGTACACTGCCAATATCTCTGTATTTGAACACAGTGTAACAATCATTTTAATAACAAAATTATTCTGATGATACATAAAAGTTTTCTTGACGTCATGTCTTGTTGTTCACGTGCTTGTTGATACTCTACATAATGTGTTGTAAACAGTATATCAGTTACAGGAATATCACATAACTGTTTCAATATGTTAAAGAGAGATTAATTATCTGATGACTTTTGTTTATAGCTAACAGGTTGTTTATAAACACGTCTGTTATTCTGAAGTGAAGATAATGATGTAGGACGAGACAGACGGCCGGTAGGTTACTTACGTACACTGGGAGCGGAGTGTTTACCACACGTTAAAAGTACGCTGTTACCGGACGTCAATTAATTTATAAACTTTCGTCAGTACCTAAACTTGGCATGCTCTCCAAAAGAATACGAAAAGAAAGAAAATAAATCGACCAACAATTACGAAACTGTATTAAGGAAGTGATAAACAAAATGGACTTTTTATCTCTAATTTTTTACTTTTAGCAAAAACGTTAATTACAGTAATATCGAAAGACATGTTTCTTAGATAACAGAATTATAATGACGATGGAATATTGATATCAATTAATTATGTTTAAGATGTTGTACTGTTCAGGGATCCGACTAAGTAGGTTCGTTTGTGTCTTTATATCCTATTAACAGTTATGGTCATTTACGGACGTGCCATGTTTTTGTGGTGGAGATAAACCGGAGTACCTGGAGAAAGCCCACCGACCTGCGACTGCCCCACATAGGCCTCGAACCCGCGACCCAGCGGTAGAGAACTAGTGATCATACAGTGTCAAGTGATTAAAACCACTAAGTTTAGTTTAAACTTGTTACTCTTAATATAACATTTCCATTATGTTCAGACAAAACACTAACAGATTCAGAAAACTGTTTCCTTTGAAATACACATTCATTACATTAGGTGCGTTGAAAATGTGTTTTAATGTTAGATATTTTTAATAGACTTCAGATTAAGTTCATACCTCCATTATTTTGTTAATCATATTTAATGGACAAAATTGAGTACAAAAGCCTATGAAGATAGGGTGTTATCTTTTCAGTTAGATTTGTGGCCTTGCTCCAGGGAACGACCCCTCTTAAATCAAAGAATGATGAATCATTTTCAGTAACAGTAATACCTGTCTCGATTTCCTGCCAGATCTGTCAGGAAGGTCTGCTCGTTTGTGTGAACCAAGAGGATTTTATCTAAATTTTCCGTAATATTTTTTTAAAATCTGTTGAAGTAAAAGAAAAAAATATGTAATGAAAGGAAATATTGTTTATCAGTGTTCAGGTAAACATATTAACATCGTATAATGGGTCGCTTTTAGAAATAATTTTATCCAAAACACAAATACAAACATTCAGAATGAATACAAGACGGATTTGCATATGGTACTTATTATTTCGTTCTGTATTAATGTGTGTCGGTATCAGAAACACATGCGTATTTCTGTAAAATCTTCAATCGAGCTCAAATTAACGTGTTTATTCTGGCTTAACCCCGAAATATTGTTAACAAGGGAAGTTGCCTTTCTTCAAAGGGAGAGCAAATACGCAGGGCAGAAAATTTCGTGATAAATATGCGTTTTGTGTTTGTGTAAAGATATAGTTATTGTATTTGGCCTAACACGTGCCCATATTCTTAACAGTTCCCTCATTTTCCTGAAGGTTAACTATTTTTAAATATCTTTACCGACCATTCCTCTGTTGCACATTCCAATTGCCGCCATACTTGATATTATCAGAATTTTTTAGAATAACAACCGTGAAAATATAATTCCGTGTAAAAGAGGTGATTTTAAGTAATATAACTCCGCCTTACCCGTACAGTCTCTACCGTACAGCATAGACATGTGAAATAGGTCAAAATCACATTATGCACATTTTTCATTTTAGGTTTTGCGACCCGAGAAATGCCCCTGGTTCTAATGTTAGAATAAAAAGCTGTACAAACAATCAATGTTTTCCCCATCGGAACTGAACACTACAGAAGATATACTTTCTAGCTTTCTACTGTTCACAGATACACTTTATTTCCCACTATCTACGAAACTCTGCGTCCAACTTTATAAATTGAAACCCGAATGCAATAGTAAGACGCTACTTTGAACGATAAGATATTTTCTTATCATTTAGTATGCCAATCTCGCTATTTAAGTAAACAAACGCATCCCCTGTCTCTGTCTTTCATCATTTAGATAGCTATAACGTGCTGATTCCGTCGGCAATTTAGTATTCTGGCATGCGTTCACTTCGTATACAAACACCATTGGACATCGTCAGACTGGAAACAGCTTTTTTTCCGAAATAGATCTGGAGTGATTCTTATAAAACATAAGTCATAATTATACACGTATGATCAACTAATTTACTGTGTTCGCTACCTGTGTGGTTAGGAAAAAACAATATGGCCTCTATATCCGACTGCATGACATAAGAGGCGACTAATGTGGGCCCCTTTGATGAATCTAGGGACATTTAAGTTCCAAAATCAAAGATCTGTTCAGATTGCAACTTTTGGGACCTCTTCCTCTGATCTCCTTCTTAACTCTTTTCTTCCCTGCATGACCTTTCATTTGTTTTTGTGAAGACGTAAAATACCGAACAAATCGTTACTATTATGACCAGTAAGGCGTGTGGCCCCTGGCAGTACACTGTACACACTTCCGGTACAAAAGTATTTTTACCGATTATATTGGTCTTAAAATGTCAAATGATACGTTAAGTTCAGCGTTTTTGTGTTTTATATATTGTTAATATTTGACGTTACAGATAACTAATGACAGTGTGTAGTTTTGATAAATACATTATGATATAGCAATGTCCGTATCATACCCTCATATCAACGTTTGACCGATATGGAAATGGTAATATAAAACTATTTCCTTATGAAACACATACTGACTTGTTTATTTAGTTCTATGATGAGTCATATATCCTTGTAAATCCGGACTTCGATTTTCCGGAAACTCACCTTCCAGAAACTGGACCACTTTTCATTGAGTAGCCACGCCTGTTCACAAATCTGGGCAATTAGTTATTACGTATTTTATCCGGAAATCGAAGTGTTCTAATCTACGAATACTAATGGAGATCTTGCCCCCGGCCAGTAATTGCATTCACGAGGCCTCGTACTAAATCACCATTTGTAAAGAAAACTGGACGTGATAGTAAAATCTACGCAGCTTCCTATATCTGGACCAAGGGCGATAATGTCAAACACGATTAAAACAAGAACAAAATCACTTACACTAGTTTTCATTTCATATGAGATTTGTGAAACTCGTCACGTATTTTTCACTTCAGCTTGCCAGAGGCTCCCTAAATTGAAACAAATCTTAGACTCGTTTCATAGATTTCATATGAAATGGAAAATCTTGTAAGATCCAATATTTATGTCCTCACGCTAAAATAATTCTAAATCTCTGACAATCTGAAACAAATGGTACGGGTTGAATGTTAATCTGCCCTCAGTATCCGGGACCCCGATTAGAGGAAGCGGGCGATTCTTTATTGCAACAAGATGTGGGTGGTATACTTTAAACCTTCATTTGTTTTCTTTAATGTCAGAATTCACAGCTGTTTCCAGACAGGTGGTGGATCTTCGAAAATAAAGGGACGACTACGTATATTCACTGATAATGACCCTCATCAAAACTTAATGTTTAAAGGATCAATATTTAAAATAAATAATGATTATGTCGAATAAATAAACATCGTGTCTAGTAAGTAAACATAACAGTAAAATTTCGGTAATCCGAATAAGCTGGATGTATTTGTTCCAGGTTTTGCATCAAACTTAACTGGCTTTGATTTTTTTATCAGAATGGAAACACATTTTAATGTTTCAAGTCCGTTAAATGAGCAAAACAATATTTACAAGATCGGTAATGACGCACGATGGACACCTGCAGTTAGGAAACATAAAACGATAAAAAAATCATTATTCCAGGGTTTTTTTCACGGAAATATTAATGACTGAATTTTTAACGAGATACGTCATACAGTGCATCTTCGTTGTTACCGGATTTCGACGATCCGGAGTTAATTTTTTCCGTACGCATATAATGCAGTGACGTGCTAACTTTTCAATTTTCAATTTCCCTCTCAAGTAACACCATCCTAGCAAATGAGAAACAGGAAAAATGAAACAGTCCTTCCTTAGAAATGCCCTCAACAACACCGTGCAACGTCTGGTAGCATATCCCATTTCATTGTAGTTGTCAGAACAATTTTCATCACAACAAGAATGACAGGTACAGTTATCAAAAAATATTTCAAGAGAGTGGGAACAGTGGTTCGGACAAGCAAAATCCCACGATATATTGAATATAAAGTACTCGTGTGTGCATGGCATCTCACCAGAAGTAACTGAGGGGGTGAACTCACCAGAAGTAACTGAGGGGGTGAATTCACCAGAAGTAACTGAGGGGGTGAATGTGAACGGTTTATCAACCACAAACAACAACATTATATACATTTTTACGATCTAACACAGTATAACAGACGACCGACGTTATTTTTCAGACACTTGGTACCTCGTATATCAGCCAAGCTTTCTGGTTAGCGAGCTGCGGACATGACATAAGTATTTTCTGAAGTTAATATGCCTAGGTCTACTCATGACCTAGGTAAAATAACAAACAATATACAAGTAAACATGTTGACCCATATACCGCCGACTTGCCCCATTGTTCTCTATTGTAACTATCCCTTGGCCCGTATTCATGAAACAGTTTTAATGTTCAAGCATGGATTTTGTGCTCAAGTCGAATTTCTTGTCTCATAAATCAATAAAAAAAATCGTATTTTGTCAATCATTTTAAAAACAATTGAAGAGACTTAAAGCCACAACCTGTTTTCAATGTTTACTTTTAACTATTTGATCGTTGGACATGGTTTTAGCGAGTTGCAAGAATTTTGGATTGAGCACAGAATCCGTGCTTGAGCATGAAAACGGTTTCATGACTAAAGCAGTAGTTTCATTTACAGTTCGAGGGGAACTCCGATGTTAAGTATGCATGTAACTTAAGGATATATGACATGCTTATATGGAACAAATCTCCTTTAAAAAAAAGAGTTCCAAACTAAGAAATCGTTTGAATATATCCATGAAAGGTGATTTAGACTTGTTTACTAAATGACACCATTTAAATACTTTTATTAATAGCCTACATTTAGTTCTGATGTATTAGATAATGCCAAAGAACAGTTCTCAGGGGGATTAACTTTATCACAAATCACAAGTTTTGTGAGTAAAGTAGCGCTTGCATATATCCTTTAAGTGCTTATGATATTCCGCGATGACGTAAAATTGCACGTTCACAGCAGTTGAAACTTTTTCATCTGATCAATTTTCCCATGAAAAAATAAACACCTCTTTTTATTCCCTCGAAGCAGTTTCGTGTGTGTTCATTTCTAGCTAATATACGAAACAATATATATTAAAAATAAGATCGTACAAAATTAAGGAATTTAAACTAAAGTAAATAATATTTCATGATTTATTTCAAGCTAAAGCAAAAGCTCCATAAAAAATAAGAAATAACATCTAAAATACATTGATATGTAGAATATGTAAATGACCCGCATTGCATGCTGGGATACTTTATACCTGTCTTAAAGCGCTTCCACATGCTACCATTCCACATACAATATCATGTGACGGCCTGGTGGTCATTTTGGTTTCAGAATAGTCTGACATAGCTTCTACCATTCCACACACGAGGTCACGTGACGGTCTGATGGCCATTTTGGCCTCGGAATGGTCTTGCATAGTTCCTAGAAGAAGTTTTCCAATTGGAGTTCTTACTTCAGGTAAACATTTCAAAAGATTTTTAATGTACTCGAATATATTTTTCTCTGTTCTCGAAAATGAAGTGGATTCTTCTATACTACAAAGTAATGCTGCCACCTCTTCGGAATCATGAAGCACAGTCTCCGCAGTTCCTTGAAGTAAGACTTTCCCAAACAGGAGATAATACAGTAACATTCCCGTACTCCACAAATCTGCCATTAAAGCATTATAAGGCAGTTCCTTTAAAACTTCAGGAGCTAAATATGGTACGTTTCCAAGGTAATCATCACACATGACCTCTTCACCTTTGCTTGACACCACACCAACAGCAAGACCAAAGTCCGCCAATTTGATGACGTGGTCCGCAGTTACTAAAACGTTGCTTGGGGTCAGGTCTCGATGTGCAATCCCACACGAATGACAAAAATCGATCGCTTTTAAAATCTGCACACCGAATCTTCTCAGGAATATGCCCTTCATTGGGAAGCGTTCTCGTAAATAATTTTCCAAATTTCCATTTTCGGCATATTCCAGAATTAAATTAACCGTATTAGAATCGATGTAAACGTCCTTTAACCCGATAATATGGTCGTGTTTAAGCTTTGTCAGGCACTCAATTTCTCCAACAATGTACTCGTCTTTAAGAAGGTTTCCTCTGTATTCTATTTGCTTCAATACAAACACGATCCCTCCAGTCAAACTCTGTAAAGTGAAAATATCGCCGAAGCTTCCCTCGTCAATCTTTTCCAAAATTTCATATTTGGCTTCCATCTTGAGAAAGAAAATCAAAATTTAAAATGTTCCACTTTTGATTCTCATTCGTTGGTATCTTTCCTTTCAATATCCACTAACCATCAAAATAGTGTACATTCATAACTCAAACTGCCAATTTTCCATCCTGCCAGATTGCCCAAACGAACGCCAGAACATCTGAGTATTGTTAAGTCTTCCAAAGACTAGTTGGTCCAGTCTGTCATCAGTTTCTTAAAATGTATATATAAAAGAAAAATCTGGTTTATATCTATCTCATACACCGAGGAGGGTAATCCATTAGCAATGTTTAAAATCTGTTCTAGATTAAAAACCTTAACGCACGCAAGAACTTCACCGATGAAAATGTCAGGTAGGTTTGTATTACCGACAAACTTCCGCTTTACTCATCCAAACAAATTTCGTGTATTTCCCGTTATAATTTTTTATAAAACCACAATTAATTTTACTAATCACGATTAATTATAATAACATAGCACGTGCTTTAATCCAATTCTGATACAACCATGTTGTTTTTATGTCCAATTAAGTGAAGAAAAAACTGTCAATGTCGGAGTCGTAGTTCTAAGACGAGTTGCGATACACCGACTCTCCAAAATAACTTGCGAGAATCCCATTTCTGTGCTAGTTACAAGCTGAACAATACACACGAAAACAAAACTTTATGTGTTAAATATTCCTGTAGTTCCAGCAGGTTCAATATTCCAACTATTTCCCGTTTTCTTCCATTATCCTATTACAGATATGTATATGTTCCCAATTACACTACATTAGACGTCCGGAGTTGCACTATATACAACCAAAGCGCTATCTGTATGTAGATATGTATAGTTTCCTCCCATGTAAATGTATAGGTATATACGAGTGTGTTGTAACTGCCTCTGGCAAAGCTGTGGGCACAGGATCTTTATACGAAAGGTGCAGTAATTCGGATAACATCTCAGACTCCTGATTGGCGGACGCTCCATGTTAAATGACAGTAGACATATATCAAGTTTCTTGTAAACAAAACTCGACAACTTTTATCAGATAAAATTCCAGTGCTCAGAAATCTTTCTAATTAGCACACAAAAAAATCGAGTAAAAACTGGTAACAAAACCGCAGCCTCCAAAAAATACAAACAAAGTCGGAATTTAAATCACCAAATGTTGTCTGGAAAAAGAACATTTCATGCATCGTAAACTTTGGGGTTTCTATATCGGTTCAGCAACGAACAGTTAATCTTTATTTATAAACTTACTTTCGTTTTGAGATAATTTTCCTGCAGCCACGGCTGACACATTTTACGTAATGCGTTGCCAATTTATTACCAAGATGGCCCGATCAGATTATTTTTATCGCGTATATTTGGAAATGTTCATGTCATGGGTAAACTTGATTTCCTAAGATTGATGACGGGACGCTTATATCGTTGGGCGGCGAGCCATGTACCGTTTCCTGCCACTCAACATGTCAGTTTCGTGATAATTAACGACCAAGCACTTCAACTTTTACTTCATACTCAATTTCTTTAAAACATTACACTTATATTTGAATTTAATATATTGAAGAAATTAAAGAATATTCAAGATAGACCTAGTGCACCAAGTACACTCATAACGTACTGTAAACAAACGCAGAAGAATTATCCTGATATATTTTAATAAGTAACCAAAATACATGTAAATTGCTTTTTCCTGGTTTCTGACGTAACCGAAGGGAATCGCCTGCCCCCGGGTTAGCTTCATACACTTGTCAAAGTTTACACATGTTCGTATGTCCATGATTATTTACACCCCTGCAGGTGGGGGATCGGGAAAAGAATACACATGCTGTTACCCACTGCATGTATCGTAGGAGGCGACTAATGTCGAAACCCCCCTGCAGATTTGGGGATTTGCTTTGGTGTCCTCTATTTGTGGACACAAAAGTGACCAAAATAAACCTGCTGCACCCATTGTAACATTTGAGATCTTTATCTTTCTTTCTACTTTTAACTACATTTTATTGCCTGGCGCCTTGCTTGGCAACACCTCACGTTTGGCTTTAATGTTGAGCGTCCGCCCAGGTGAGGAAGGCACTGGGTTCAGACACCAGGCCGGGACATACCAAAGTCCTTAAAATGGTAGTTGTTATTCCCTGCTTAACGTTCAGCATTTAGGGGAATGGTCACAACTGGTTCACCCGTTGTTAGTATAATGTGACCGGGGAGAATGCTGTGCTTGGTGCATTCGGCATGGTATTTCAGTGAGATAGCACTATAAAGTAGGCATCAGATCCGCGCTATCACAAGGAGGCAAGCACAACAACATATCCTGTCTCCTGCATACACACACGCAAGCACGCATATACTACACACATGGAGGCACGTCCTTAAATGACCTTAGCTGTTGATAGGATGTTAAACAAAATTAAACCAAACCAAACCAAGCCATTGGTTCGCTTGGATATTTGATCGTTAATTCGATAGCTAGCTAACCTCTAAGCAAGGGATATCAATAGTGCACTGGTTCGTTGGTTGATTCAAATCCTCCCAAATACTATGTTTGAAACAAAGTCGTGAAAAGAGCTGTACGCGAACACAAATGATTTACATGTATATGTATTACTATTTTATGTTTATAAATATGTCCATGTGCTGTTTACTCGTTTTACAAGACAGGGTAAAGAAATACTAGCTAGATTTTCGTTCAAAGTGATCATCGATTGTATGGCATTGAAATACTAGTATCAAATTATATAATTATTTCAGTTGTAGTGGCAAATAAACTGAAAAAAAATTGAAAGGTATGAAAACACCTTTATCATGTCCTTAGTGAAATACCTAGATGTTGTGTTTGAATATTGCAGGTGGAGCCAATGGAACGCAAAACTTGTGTATAAAAGAAAGCAGTGAACATTCTAGTAGTGCATGTCAAGAGGGAATATCGGACAACTCTGCATATAATGGATACTATGCATGTTTTTTAATTGGCCAAGCGCTCCTAGGAATCGGAGCCGTCCCAATGTATACTATTGGTCTAACGTATATCGACGACAACTGTAAACCAAAACTGACGTCATTTTACTTAGGTATATATCACAGTTCTCGATTCTATGTTAAACCGATTTTGAATTTAAACTGTCCAATCACAGCAATTTGATTTTTAAAGAACACATTTACACAATGAGGATACACAAGGATTACAATATTAATGACTTCCATGCGTCATTTCCTTGTAGGGTGTACAATGTGTTCAGCAGCCGTTGGTGTAGCCGTCGGGTACATGGTTGGAGGTCAGACACTGTCGTACTTCGTAGATGCAGATAAAGTGGATCCTTCCATGTAAGACACATAAACCGATAAATACAAATTGTGTCGGTAGATATTTTTTTTTATTTTTTTCTCCATTTTTAATGAATTTAAGTCCTCTCCCAAACATTTATTTTTACCAAAATCTCATACTAGTGTACAGGAAATAATTGCGGAATCAAAGAATACGTGTAAAACATTAAGTTATTCAGAGTGCTGCGATTGAACATATGTGAAGCGTGAAGCGTTTTCGTTGAAATTGGATAATCTTATATGATACATAACCGTTCTTATGATAACGGAGCATTGAATTCACGGTTCTGGTTCTTAAATCAGCAACGTCCTGTTGGATCTTATTGATTTTAATTTAGATGGAATATCAAGTGTATCTTTTTCTAGTAGTTGCATATCTACGTGGTCAATGTGCCGACTGAATCTGCCAGTTCTTATATTGAATCAAACTTACAGTGCTAAGTTTATCCACAGCATTCCCCTCACTCCGGCTGACCCTCAGTGGGTGGGAGCTTGGTGGATCGGGATACTAATAGCCTTTTTCTCCTTCCTGCTTATCGCCTTCCCTCTCCTTGGATATCCACAACAACTACCAGGTTTGTTTAGCAAACATGCCATGTTAAGTAATATCAAAACAACCAATTTGTATGCTCTATTTGTGATCCAGTTGAATAATAAATATGTACAAGTAAAGTGGAAAATATGCCGTTACGTTAACAATTAATGACTAACCAGGAAATGAGTAGACACCGAAACAAAAGTAAAAAGTTGTGAACTCCCATTAGAAATACAAAAATATAATAAAGAAAACCGCTTGTTTCCTGCCCTATAGTAATACATTTTAGTAATTAATATATCTTTCTTCTTTTTTACACTATGTAAAAGCAGAAAATAGAAATGCTATTAAAAATAACCTCTTTCAAGAAACTATTTACCAGGTAAATAGTCATTAGAGCTACTTACCCGGAATGAGCTATTTAACCTGCATTCATATTTTCGCGGAATTTTTGGCTTCGTTCATTCTGATTGGACATTGCGTTTGTCATGTTCCTTCGGAACATCTCTACTTCCATCGCATACAATACGATGCAGTCCGTAAGCGTTTCCGAGATCCAGATGAATCAGACGTACTTCGTTTTCAAAACAATTTTGTTGTTGGTATAATAAAACAGTTATTTTATGGGTATTTCGGGAAATAGCACTTTAATTGACCCCCGAGACATTAACAATTTCCCGAGGCGAAAGTGCTATTTCCCTCACATCCATACAATAACTGTATAGTATGAACGCATAACGGATACACTGTACAATCAAATAGCAATTACAGTGAGTCAACTCTGACATACTCTCCACATATCCAATTACAGTGAGTCAACTCTGACATACTCTCCACATATCCAATTCATAGGACTCCAAAACAACTGCCAAAAATCACGTTCGGTTTTAGAAACGGAAGTTATAAAATATTTGAATGATAACTTTTATGTAATGATATAAACTAGTCCTTACATTTTCAATTGAAAAGCTCCAGCTACAAACGAACACATCACTAGCCTGTTGAGCAAATCAATACACAATGGGGGTGACGACGAGACGACCACCAGACCAAACTTCGGCAAATCTTGGAGAGACTTTCCACGGTTTTTCTTTTTATTGGTAAGGAGTGTCAATATTCTTTTTTTATAATATTGATTCGAATACAATAACGAACAAACAAGTAAACGTTCAGTATAATTTTTTAAATGAGAAAAGTTTAAATTTTAAAAATTCTATCTAAGACGTGGCTTGTTTTCTAACATATTACAGATCAAGAATCCAGCGTTTTTGTTTGTATGCCTTGCTTCCACTACAGAAGCACTCTTCGTAGGCGGATTAGCGACATTTGGATCCAAACTGCTACAGGAAATGTATCATGTTGACCTCACAAGTGCCGGGCTTATAATGGGTAAGATTCCACTATTAGTACTGATAGAACAGCCACAAGAATATCAGCAATATACAAGTAAGCTTTTGTGCGTCTATACTATAAGTAAACAGCTTTTTGAAAAATGACAACTCAAGTGAAATGTTCATTTTTGATTTCTCCTGCAATAATGTCATGCGATCTTATAGTCTTTTTGTCTAATCGCCAGGATTAATAACCATTCCCGGATCTGGAGGTGGGATGTTTCTTGGTGGATATCTCGTGAAAAAATTCAGTTTGGATTTCAAGGGAATCGTTCGCTTCTCCGGTATATGTATGTTTGTTTGCATGTTGTTTGCACCGTCATTCCTCGCCGGCTGTCCCAGTCGACCATTAGCTGGAATTACTGGAAACTTCAAATTCGAGAGGTACGAAAATCAATGCATGTATTCTTGTTTCTAATACCCATTCACAAATCAATAGTAATGAAAAATAAAAGGAAACATTAAGAAACTAAATCAACAAATAATCACAACTGAAATGGGTTTTTCTTGAATTTAAATGCGGAATATAATTTATGTATTCAATGCATACCTATACACAATGTTTGGTCAGCGAATATCTATATCATAAGATGGAAAATACGATTTTGAATTATGTATGTTTTTGTTATGAATTAACTAATGCAGAATAAACACTTAAGACCACTCAAAGTGATATGCATTTAGTATCCGTAGATAAAAAAAAATTAAAAATGTTTAACTTCGCAATTTTAGCGCCCTAACTGGACTAACATCTGACTGTAACCAGGACTGCTACTGTACCACGGCCGGGTACGAGCCGGTCTGTGACGGTAACCACACTGTTTACTTCACGCCCTGTCACGCCGGATGTACGGCCGTCAACGTCAATGGAGACGTCAAGGTGCGTTAACCAATCAGCTCTTATCCCATTACCAACTGTATTGTTTGGTTATATTGATTTGTGTTTTTCTGCGTGATGCACATGCTGTAAAAAGGCGAGCATACAGAAAGGGGGCCAATTCTGCTAAGTATGACCGTTGGCAGTATCGGAACTGATTTTTCAATGTTTCCTTACACTTTGTATATACCACATATTAATACCACTAGAGCTGTTGGATATCGATATAAGATTTTGTATTCTTTCATTATCTTTAATCTGAACTTCAGTCGTCTTACATGATTCATCATGATCATTGGAGCTTTTTTTGTCTATCAGGAGTACTTTAACTGTAGCTGTATATCGGGAGGGCTGAGTGCTCTGTCGTCAGAGAAGTTAAGGAGTGACGCGATAGGAGGCTCCTGTATGGACCAGTGTCCGTGGTTCTACGTGTTCTGTGTACTGCTGTTATTTATCATGCTGTTCACGTTCATGACAATACCAGCCATCACGACGTCTACGTTCCGGTGAGTTATTTCAATATCCTTACGGGTACTTCTAATAACCTATGACATGTTTTCCAAATGATGTGAATTTGAAGCCATTTAACTAGTCAAAAGGAATTTTACAATATTTTAAGAAACCAAACGTCTTCAAGGTTATTATCAAAATATATTTTTGCTTTTTTGGACAGTATACTGCATTTTTCAGTCTGGAATATTCAAAACGCCTTTCGGCTTCGTTACTCTTTAAAATTCACCCAAACCATTGTAACTTATAGCATTTTATTAATTTATCACCAGAACAAGAATTTGAACTTTAGCATAGAATCTGAATTTGTCAAAGGTTTCATAAATTGCATGATTTGGTTAATAATATATCTGTATCAATTTAATTTTACAGATGCGTTGCGCCACAGCAGCGGTCCCTCGCTCTCGGAGTACAGTTACTGGTCACAAGACTTTTAGGTATAACATTAACCACATTATTAAAAAAATTCACGATGTAGACGTTATTACGCTTATGATGATCTGCTTATTATGTATATGAAAAATATATTTAGGTCCGATGAAATATTTCTTTACTGATCATTCGTTTGTTTGATGACGGTTTGTGTTCGACAGATATTTCTTTTGTATCTGAAACAGTAGTGTGTTGTTTGTGCTATACTATGCGAGTTATGATTACAAATCATATTTTTGAAATTAAAGAGAACAAAATGATTCAACAGACTTATCAGAAATGTTCATATCAGAATTGCATCGAAAACATTTTACTTACTATTTTAATGTTTTCTTACTATTTAGTCAATTATAAGCATAACTATAATGTCATGATAAATGCTATCACAATCTGTGACGCCATTTTAATATTGATGGCTGTTTTATTGACTGTTAAAACGTTTTACCAATAAAACTTGTTGTCAGGAACAACGCCTGGACCAATACTGCTAGGAACAATAATAGACAGCGCATGCTCAGTGTGGCAGGAGAGCTGTGGACAAACCGGATCATGTTGGACGTACCGGGAGTACGAACTGAGCATGCGTCTCATGGTTTGGATGGCAACACTGAAATTTCTTGGCGCTCTTTTCACATTGATTGCTTATAAAATGTATGTATCACCACCAAACGAGGATACTTTTGAAGACATATATAAAAGGAGTGAAACACCGGCCGTTGCTGAAAATGTTGATGATTAAATTTCTTCAATAAGACTGTGACAATCTCATCACTTGATGCGTCATGCAGATTCATGTATTGCGCCTGTTGAAAGTGATATAATTTACTGTGTCATGTATCTTCTGTGGAGAGGGGTTTCACACTTAGAAACCAGTAAAATGTATATACACTGTACGTAGTTATATGATGGTGGAAGATTTTTAATATGCTAATTAATCTTTCATTGTCACTACCCCAATTTTCATTTTTAAGGACTTTGCATTAGGTAATTTGACCTATATTTACATGGTAGATTAATTAAAATTAATGCTATCATCACCGGTACCAAAGAAAAAGAGTATCGATAGATGAAAATGCTCATGAAATACAAATAAATAAAATATCAAACTTTTTATGTGTATTTGTTTGTTTATTTTTACAACTATAAAGTTTTTATCTTGCTTTTACATTTACCGATTTTATGACGGGCCAACGTTATATGTATTAAAAAGTGACGAGGCGTACCATTAACCACCAAGAGAAATTAAAGGTCAATGTGTCTGTAACGTTTGTCACTTAACGCTTAGTCAATCGTAGCGGAAGCTTTTGGTAATTTCTATTGTTTGCAGATTTAAGTAAAAGTCGATTACGAGATTGTATAGAGAGTGATGAACAGATGACCATGTACACAAATATAGAATGCAGCTCATTAGAATTTGAAAAAAGTGAAAGGATTCTGTTCATACTTGAAGTTGAATTTGTATCCTTTAAAAAAAATTCAAACTGATTTTAAAGAGGTATTGCCCCTATCCAAGATCGCTAACACAATCCAAATTGATTATACGTTAATTACACTTGCAAAAGGGTTTATTACACTTGAAAACCTGTGTAAAGAGCATGAATCGGTTGGGTAGTAATCAATGGCCAATTGTTCGGTGAAGAGGTTGACTTTGTTTGTATTTCTGCATCAACATACCAAATATTAAAGCAGGTGCTTCCTTTAACATCAGTAATTATCTAGCTCAAAAGCATCTATGGTTCTGTCCAAGACATAGCGTATTATAATTTAAAGCATACCGCCACTTTAAATTTTTGTGATTGTAATATCAAAATTGTAATTTTGTCAATTACAAGAAAAGAGGAAAGGAAATTTAACAACTTCCAATACCAGTGTCTCAGAAGGATATTGATAATAATATGGCAGCAAAGAACACAAAATGTTGAAAGTAAAGAGCTAGCCAACACAAGTGACATCAGCTGTGAAATAAGGAGAAGAAGGTGGAACTGGATTGGTCACATCTTGAGGGGAAAAGGAGTAAACAACTGTACAACAGCTTTGTTATGGGTACTTGAAGGAAAGAGAGTAAGAGGGGGGCCAAAAGCAACCTGGCGAAGAACAGTTGAAAAAGAACGCAACCGTATATGATGGAGTAGCTGAAACATTGCAATAAAACACCAGCGCAAGACAGGTCGGGTTGGAAAGAAAGCATGAGGCCTTATGCGCCTACTGGCACGGAGAGAAGAACCATTGCTTTGTCAGTATTGATTTAACTGCAGTTACGTTATCACAGAGTCTTATCATACCGTATACAACATTGGTTGTAATGACAACACGAGGAAACACATGCTGATAAGGTAATGACTAGTTTACCTTCATTAATAGGGGGAAATTGGTGTTGATCTCATACCAATTGCCATGATAAACACTTATTATTATTACAGAATGTGTTAATTGATTTTCTATTGTATGCAGGTGTATTATTACATATTTAATGCATATTTCAAATTTTCCAGTTAAACGTAACGTAAAATATTTAAATAAAGATTTATAGCATAACGGAAAGTCGATTTGCACAATTTATAATATAAACGGACTGCTTTGCTTGAATGTTCTTTTATCGATAGATATATATGCCTATAATTATATGAATACTGATACTGAATTGTGTTGTTTATATAATTATTATTTGTTTATTATGGTATCAAATATAAATTATAAAAAGAAAATTATAATCTTAGTCGTGTTTTAAATATAATTATTAGTATTACATCGTTTTAAAATTGCTCATACATACTATAATAATTCATTTCTGAAAGAAAAAAAATATATAAGTAGGGTCATATGAAAACAATAAGAACTGAAAAGATATTGCATCATCATGTCTGGTTAATTCGGGATGAATTCTGTTTTCACTGATCTGATTAAAAATGAGTAAATTCAATGTATATACATTTATGTATGTACACGCCTATTTATGCTTAAACCATAAATGTAACAAATTATTCGAAAGCAAATGTTCTGTTCAACTGTATGTTTATTTCTAAAAAGTAAATAAAAGAGTTTATATATTCATATCTAGCATAGTCAATTATACGATTTAGTAAAATATCAAGTTATTTTGTTCATTTCTTTAATCATTGTTACATGCCTTTCACCAAAAAACATTATTTGTCCATAAATATATTTGTATTTTCTTTCGTATTAGTTCTGACTGGATATTCAAAAATGTGTTGTTGCAATTGGTTTGTTCTTGCACTAAGTGTAACAAAATAATACAATGTCGTTCTACGGTTTCTCGTTAAGCAGATTAACCTGTTAGATAAGATAGCACCGTGTCTCTAAATATCTTATCTGTTCCTGCCACTTCATGATAACTTATTTTACATAGCAAGATAACAATAGCATGACAAACGAGATAAAACAATCACCTCAGCAAGTAATTCAAACAGGCTATCGTTCGCACTGTTCATGACAGAGAACCAGTGATTATTGTTAACAAGACATCAATAATAAATGGCAGACGACGTCGAGGTAATGCTTGATTATATATCACTAGTATTATATAATTAAATAGTTAATATATCACTGTAGATATATACTATATACTAGTAAGCATTCAGTGTTTAATAGGTAGTTTTAAAATTCAAAGCTATGCAGAGATGTTACTTGAAATCGCTTATTAGATTATGCGAATATCGCAAAGATTGCACACTGTTGCAAAAAAAGTAATTTGACATACAGAAAGTGAGATTCTGAACCAAACCCTTTGCTTGCTTTAGGGTTTTATTAAGAATTCGGTACTTCAGCCATTACAGCAACCAGGCATGGTCTTCGAAAACGCCGGTCAGTCAGAGTTGCCAAAAAGGACTGTCGAAAAAGACGACCGGTACGGATGCTGGACATGTCGACCAAGGTAAGTGGCTGTTACGAGATATACATATATATATCGAAAACATAATATCAGTATTACAGAAACATAAATGTGACTAGCAGGTGTTTTATACCAAATCTATAAACCAACCGTTAACACGTGAATGTGACGAGCAGGTGTTTTATACAAAGTTTACAAAGTAGCCATAATAGAAAACAAGTAATTTTCTAATCATATTAAAATATCAAGTGAATTATATATTTTTTTCGACGCAAGTATATTTACTATTGTTTTAACAAGTACAACATACATCCTTCAAGTAAAGACAATAGAAGCATTAAACTAGCAATATATAATAACTAAACGCGTCCTTACTTTGTGTAGAGTTTTACAGGGGTTCAACAGCATCAGATGGCACGTGTTTTGGCAGTGCGTGTTTAACTTCTTCGAGGGATTCATCGTGAATGGTGTTATCAACGTCATCATTCCGTCGCTGGAGAAGCGATACAAGATGTCTAGCTCTCGCTCCTCCATCATCGCTAGTTCTAACGACTTCGGTGCATTAATTGTGCTCATCTTCGTCAGCTACTATGGAGGACAGAGGAACAAGCCGCGTATCATGGCAGCAGGAGTGTTCCTCATGTCAGTCGGGAGTCTCATATTCTCCCTGCCACAGTTCCTGGGGGACAAGTATATGTACACCGTTTCAGGTCAGTAACATTTTTGATCGCTCACCATTTGACCTTAGATCGATGCATCATACATTATCTATATTGATTTAACATTGCTGTACTATTTAAAGAAAACAAGCGTCGTTGACTTTATTCCGTCTTTGCGTATTGCAGAGTTATCTTCTCTTTTGAGCAGGTATTGATTGTTACGTCATTGGTTTGTGTGA
>JAUMHH010140404.1:0-20541 GCA_032359455.1 Chlamys rubida
TAGACCATAATGGACTCATCCATATCAATGCATGGTAGAGTCTACTAAAGTTACATAGGGGTGAAAGGGTTAACAACAACAGGGTGTCAAACTATACCTTTGGAATCTCTTTTAGTGTTGATTTCTTTGAATAATTGTCAGCTGAGTGACGTCAATTACGGTGGAAGCCTATCTGTACGTACGATCAAAACTTTATCTTAAAATCTTTTCATTATTAAAAGTCGTGTATGTTTTATGAAAGTAATTGATTATTATCACGAACAGGGATTGTAGGGGTCATTGACAACGCCAAGGTCACGTTATATACCGATTAAAGTATTGTCATTTTAACACTTTGTAATGATTTAACGTACACTGAAATGATCCATATATTGATTTGTTTGTACATCTGCTGTTGAATGTATTGGCATGGATGAATTGTTTTTTCATGTTAAACAAATATTAAAATTAATAGCGTCAGAATTCAAGCGCCATCTGTTTTAAGCCCTGTGAAAACATTACCTTAAACCAGATCTGTTTCTGGAACGTTTGAGTCATTCCAGTTTATAAATGATACCCTGAAGCAATGCAAGAATCGCATGCGTTTCACTTTAAATGTGTACCATTATTCATGTATATACAAACAAATCATTTCGGATTCTCCAGAGAAAATGGAACAAAACAGGGCATTCACCGTTCTCTGGTGTTTTGTTCTTTACAAATAGTTTCGCATGTTTCATGACAGAAAATATAAAATTCCTACAGTAAAGTTGTTATAATGTTTGCCAGAAATTATTACGGCTGGTCCCTGATTTATGGCGATTGATGCTATGATGGTTGCTAGTCTGGGAAACGGTAATACCATCAAGATTTTTTTCTTGATATCTATTACCATAGATACTTATAGATGTATATATACACGAGTTTCGGAAAGAAAAAACAGAGCCGTAGGCGTCACTGAATCAAAAATCGCATGATAAAATCCAATTTTCAAACCAATTATACTGGATTTCTTTTTCTCTGTTTGCACAACCAAGTAACGAGATTACTGTAAGTATATGGCGCTAACTTCAAATACCATGTTTGAAAAATTTGAAGTTAATAATCATTGGCGCTTCAGCTGCCACGTTTAACCGGGATGAATATGTCGTTACAACGTTTTATTATTAATCAATGGCCCAGGTTCGGCCGACTTTCGCACATCCATCTCCGGAATTTGGCAGTAAAGTCCTGCTATCTGTATACACCGGCTTTATCAACCCACGTTATGCAATATGACAATATTGATTAGGACTTGTAACACAGGCAAACACAATCAGAGGTAGTGATGATTTATTTTCAACAGAAACTTCCCCCAAGTTTTTTTTTTTTTATTTCGTATCCAATTTCAGATTCAGGGTCGAAAACTGCTTGTTTTTTATTCACTTTCTTCCAAGGAGATCTTTAATCAGCTGTCAATTTAGTTTTTATGATTTTGGTCCGGATGCTGCGAATGTTATCTGTCCATATCACTACTATCACTATTCATCCGTGTTTGGAGGGGTTAGATTCCGTGTGCTGTGTACCATAAGTCTGAAGATGAAGCAAAACAGTGCGTGGCTTTGATAGAATCTGACGCGTTAGATCAATGAAGGAAATATCGTGGGGGAAGTCTGCCAAATTTTTCAGGAAGGCTAGATTTTGTGTGCTCATAACACAGGATGGAGAACAAAAGCGACCTATGAAGGCGTCTTCTAAAACTTTACGCAGAATCAATGAGCAAAAAAATTGCAGGGTATGCGAAAAGTGATAAGATTCTAACTTAATCAATGGGTGAGTTCAAGGTCTTTGAGATGCCGCCATTCAAGTTTGTATAGTTAATCCAGTCATGTTCATCCCAATGAAATGCAATTAAAGCCACGAACAGGAAGGCATTTTGCACACGATCCTTAGGGGCAAATAGGTCTGCGTTTTGAGCGAAAAATGGGAGACAACATGCGATAAATATCTGTCATTTGGGGAAACATAGATGTTACATTATCTTGTCGTAACACTTTATCATGAAACGTTTGTACTTGTAGTCTGGACTGTCCGTTGGTATTCCCATTGTGTCGAAAAAATGTGTTCCCCGGAATTCTTGCACATGCAACCCTTCAAGCGAAGTCAGGCAAAGTTGTGTGTTCTAAGTCTGCTCCAGAATCGCTTCGATCCAGCAGAATCTGTATCTGACCTTAAATTTTTGTATCCATTATGAATAAAGATAAATATGATTTTTAAAAGTTTAATAAAGAATGAAATGATCAATGATAAAAACAAGATTGAGAAAATCGTGGGATATTGGGACATATATCATTTACATGCAATTACCTAGCTCCAGACACTAATTTGTTTGCCCATATATAAATATATATTTTAACATCGATTTACTTTAAATTTTTATCTCAGAGAAAATCTCTTCTTATTCATGATGTATAAGATATATCAAGATTGTGAAGGTAATCTGAAATGTGTTTCTGTAAAATTCTCACACATTAAATTTTGTAGACTAAACATAGTATTAAATGTAAACATAGAATTTCACGTAAAGATGGAAAAAATACATAACTTTTGTGTCATGTGACGGTTTATGATAGGTTTGAACGGAGTTAATTCCTGATAAAAAGAATGATCTATATAATGAATGATCCAATAGCAGCTGCCTGGGGTAGAGCATTATGTGAGTGAAGCTTTCTACGGGTTCATCACATGATACGTCGTTTCAGAGATACAAGTGGAACAAAAGTCTTGCAATATTTGGTAGTCATGTGGTGCGTTAGGGGGCAGATTTAGAATACTTTCATTATAGGATGTTAAATCTATAACAAGCCAATGTCAAAACATAAAACTGGTAAATTTGGACAGATACTGCTGAAATTTCACATCATAATTCATTGAAAGGATATTAGTGCTATTTCAATAAAATGACCCCAAGCTATAACCATGAGAAGTGTTTGTATGCTGTACTCATAGAATTCGGCAGGGTTTACACTGAAAAATGTATAATGAAGTTTCTTTTTTAGGTTCATCTTGATAAGTTTTATAGTAATGTCTTAGTAAAGAAATCCTCTCTTCATGTTCAACCCGACAAAAATTGTGGTGTTTTTTTTCAGGTTCATCTTGAACAATTTTATAGTGCTATCCCACTGAAATGTCCCTTCCTTTCATGTCCACACTAAAAAATTGAGCTATTTCACTCAATTTCCGTTCTGCCCCTAATTAAATTGGTCTCCCCCTTGTTAATTAAATGATTCAGTTGTTGTAATGTTGGTAAATGTTTAAACTGTAAACCAAATGGAATATACAGTGAATTTACAAACTTAGGAATTCTCAATCATAGCGTCCTGCTGAACTGTGATAGCAGATGCAATTTCTGAAAGACAACTGTTGATTTCAAAATATGAATAATTTTCTCTCATTAAGATACCAGTCAGTATTCTAAATATGATTTAAATGTGTACAGAATATACAATAGAAATCACGGTTGGAAATGAACTGCTGTTTGAATATCATATTCACACGGAGAACAAAGAACACACAGACTTTTGAGTGTTTGAGTAAGGTATATCTCCCGAAGGTATTAAATTAGGAGCTAACAGAATCCCGACTGATGTACTAGGCGACATGTTTCACATTTATATCATATCTTGATAAGATTAGTAAAATGTCATAAGTGTCAATAGCACTGATCGCTGCCATGTTATAGGATATTATGGTGTACCTTTCTCTGGAGTTGTGTGTGATTTATATAATACACCCACTTTTGTCGAAGCACTTTTATTTCTATTCTAGCTAGTTGATTTTGATTAATTTTCTCAGCAGCCTTCCTCTGCAATGAATGGTTTTTGGCAAAGGGGGTTAACTTCTATTACATTTTAATTTAGTGGGAATCAAGTTTTCACGGTTTTTGTTCCTGGAACTGCAATGGAATTTAAATATTGGTTTAAGGATGGGATCAACAATGTCCCCAAATATGCTTTTGAAAGATATTTGAAAAAAATAAATAAATGGCCATGAACCAAAAAAGGAAGGGTCAAGTCAACCATTAGCTGGTTCCATTATAGTCCAGTGGAGGATTTAGATACCTTCTTTAGATAGTGTCCTCTTAAACATCACATCTGTGTTTTACAGAGTTATTGCCCCTTGCACTAATAAAGAATCCATTCATTGACCTGTCTGTCATATCCAGCCTATATATGTTCTGTGTTATTGGACTTTTGTAAATTACTTAATTGATATTTGATATACAAAAGAACTTATCCTCACAAGTACATCATAAGTATGGATTGGAAGTTTATCGATCTGGATTGCAATAATCTTGATTTTTTTGTGGATGCTTCTTTTTTTGTGGTAAAAAAAATCTAAAGCAAATCTATAAATATATCAAATGTTTTCATACAATTCCATTCTATAGGACCATTACCCAAGAGAAGTTACTTCTTTGTCTGTCTTGAAATTTGTTTGGTTTTAGTAATGATAGTTGTAAAACCTCAGAGAAGGGGCCGCAGTGGACAAAGTGGTTCTGACTGTCTACAACCACTAAACCTCCAACACTGGGTTGCGGGTTTGATGCCCATACGTGAGGCAGTACAAGGTACAAGCCACAAGTTGGTGGTTTTTCTCAAGGTACCCCCCCTGTCATCATATGACCGGAAGCTGGCTGTTAGCCCCAGACAAACAAACAAACTCTAGGTACTCCGTTTCTCCTCCACCACCAAAACCTGGCTCGTCCTTAACCCTTTCACCACTGTGGACCATAATGGACTCATCCATATGAATGTATGATAGAGTCTACTCAAGTTACTTAGGGGTGAAAGGGTTAAATGATCATAGCCGTTAATAGGACGTAAAATACAAACTAACAATATAAACCTCATAGGATTATACAGTTCAGGAGGGGAAAGGATCAATGCTGAGCAAGGCTTTGTCACTTAGAAAATATGGTTAATTTGTCAATAAGGATTTCTGATAGTAATTATGGTAACATGTGCAGCTTATAGCGTATATCTATGGGTATTAATTGATCCGGTGACACATGTTTCTCACTTCCATACAATACCGTATCAGACCTAGACCGTCAGACGCACAGACAGACACAATAAGTACAAATATGGTCTACATAAAATACAAGCATGCTCAAGCATATTATAAAACGGGATGTAGATAAAAACCATAAAAGTAGAAAATAAAATTAGTTATATACGTAAAACTGTATCTTGTGTAAGTTTTATGTGTGTTATCGATGTTGATTTGATTGCGTAGTATAACCATGATGAATTTATCTGCTCCATTAGGTGCCATATTCAATGTTTCGTGATTTGGTTAGTTGAGGGACGGATTGGAATAAAACTCCAGACAGTGGCAGACGAAGTCGGAGGTCTGCCGGCGTCTTATCATCATGGTGAATGTGTTCGGAGAAAGATTGTGTGTTGAGTGGGTCCAATCGGTGGAAGAATTAACTTTTCTTGGTTGATCATGCATTTATGATAAGTGTAAATTATATAAGAGTTTGACCCTATAGGAACCCTTATGTTTCCTCGTAGAAGACGGCTCCCATCTTGTCAGTCATTATACAGTAAAACCTTATGGCCGTCTTTTCTATCACAAATGCCACCCCACTTCACGTTGTCATTTCCAGTCGTGAAAACACTTGTTTTCCTGCACTGTTGCGACATACAATACGATTATATCGTAACTCCCAGAATAATGTAAAGAATAACAGGTGTTGCTATGGACACGTTAAGTTAGACAGGAAGTACAATGTAATTACGAATTGTACGGTCTTCACAGCGTTCGTTAACAAGGACAAATTAATTTGGTAAATGTCGCCCAACATTTGCACTTGCAACCTTAAAAGTCATTTGTATCTTTAGAGGGAGAAGAAAAAAATCACTGCCAACTACATCATCGACAGGACACCTTATAGGTGGCGCCACCTGGTCCGTCCAGTGCCATGAACTGTTTACTGGTTTACATAGCGTCAAGCACTCCAGTGAAATTGATTGTCAAAGTAGAAATAGAACACTATCCACTTTAGGATTTTATCCAAAGTTTCGTGCTGCCTTTGGTCTTTCACCCCACTTATCTCCTTGTTACGGAGTCGGTATTTCTGTGTGAACTGCACCTGCCAAGTACACACAGACCCGAATGAGACAAATATGAATACATTTTACCATGTGACTGAACTTAGAATGATTTTAACTTCCCCGTTACGCTGCGTCAAACCGCTGTAGAAAACAGGGTTGTTAAACAGTAAGTAGCATATTGACTACAAATAAAATTGAGATTTGGGGAAAATAAACCTGTCCCGTACAACGTTGTACTGAATCATTCTATTATAAAACCGTAAAAGCCGAATACTAATGAGAAACTAATTTCTATATATATCACATCCACATGGGCTCTCAGGGGTTTCGATTGGATTTCAAGCTTTGTACTGATAAAGATTTTTAAATCGTCTGTTCAATTGAAATCTTAGCCCATTGGACATGACTGTATCAAGTGTATTCGTGTCACATAGACTTTTGCTCGGTGTGTTAAGTAACTTCTCAGATAGATTTTTATAGCGGCTCGTAGCAACAAAAGCTTTAAGATTGTTGGGAGTTTTCCTACCCAGCAAAGTAATCAGTTCCAACAATAGTCTGATGGTACGTTAAAATTTCATTTCACCAAAAAATTTACACAACAAAATATCAGAATGAAGCTTTTTAAACAATTGAAAAACGTTTCAAAACATTTAGACAGGCATTTTGTAGTACAGTTAATGTGGCTTATATGCATGCTTATATATTACTATTTCTATTCCATTTGTACTTTTCATTTCCTAGGTTCATGGAACTTTTAAAGGCCTATCTGCATGCACTCAGGACATTGTGGGGAAGATTTGACATTTTACAAATAATCAGATTAGAAAGCAAACATTGAAGTTTTATAAAATTCAGTTCAGGATTAGAGTCAGTGTTATGTATATTACATGTGACGAAAACAAATCTAAGGCTAGCCTGGTAGTCGTAAAGCGCCACCAAGATAAAAAATAGTCGGTACTGTTTATGTATACGTTTCCCATCTTTCAAATTATCTCCGTATTTGTCACCCTGTTCATTTCTCCAGTGTGTAATTAAATGAAGTTTTGTCGTGTGCAAGAATTAATCCTTGTCTTCTTAAGTTTGTGTTACGTCAGATATCATCTTTTCTTTCCATAAGTATGGTGTAATCCTCTCATGTCATGCCAACCCTTGTAAACCGCAAACATAATCTATATTCCTATGGAAGGAACAAGAACGGGGAAAGAACTGGTTTCTGAAACTGAAGAGATATCATTTTATCCGCTGCTAATATGGCGACAACTTTCCGAGGGTTTACAAAGTTCTTGTCTGTCGAAGTTTAGGTAATTTATGCTATCATATTTCTCCGGTCTGTGATGGAGAGGATACTTGGGATCTCCTCAAGCTTCTTGTTAACCTAGAACTGTCGACAGCAATCTTCTTACTGTCAAAATCTGTTTGGAAACGTAGTTTGCTACTTATAACAAGTGAATACAATTGAACTCCCAAAGGGAGGTTTGAGGATATTCTCTGTGAATATTTTAAATGCTAGTTTTTATAATGACCACCATAACTTCTTTCCAAAAGAATGTTTGAACAGAGCTGTCAGACCTCCCTCATTATGAGAGAGATTCCCTCATTTTGACCAAAATTTGCCAATATCCTTCGAAACTCCCTCATTCAAGTCCAAACTCACAAAAACCCAAAATCTGCATCCTGTGGTCGAATGACTCCTGGTTACTGCAGAGTGTGTGTAATGATTGTAACAGGTATGTCTGAATCAAATGAATGCTTTATGGAGTTATTTTGATACAAAAAAAGGGAAATAAAAGATAAAATTGAGCAGATCAGTTTCAGTCGGATTTCACCCATTTTCTCCCTCTTTGGAAATGTGGAATGAGCTAGATCTCCCCATTGGAGGTGTCAGAGGCTGACACCTATGTTAGGGTGCTAAAGTTACCACATTTTTATAAAATTTAAAAAGAATGAAAAAAAAATCAATAAATAAAAATGTTAATTTTAAGGACAAGATTCTTTTACTCGATCATCTCAAAATAATTAACAATCTTTTGTATTGAGACAAAGTGAACAAGGGAAGTAACTCTTTGATTATTGTCAACTGTTTGTCAATATTCTGTGTTCCTTATTCCAATCTGTATCTGAAGTGTGGGGCCGCGGTGGCGTAGTGGTTAAGGGTTCAGTTTGAATGGAAGAACTAACCTGGTAACAGGCCCCAAAGAGGTCTATAATGAGCAGGTTGTATTCCTAGCTTTTTAATCCCGATTCGTACCTCAGCTGTCTGCTTGTATGGCCTTTGGCTTCTATAACTACAGGACATTTCTGCTTATTATTTGAGTCATGACTAAGTTAGGTTCTGAAAACAAGTAGATGGTTACTAAATATGACAATGATATGTCCCGGTGTGTTAGTGCTCATTGTGTGTGTAGCCATTTGGACTCGTTAGTCTGTCGTTTTTAGCAGGAAAGTGTCAGGAACACTTGTGTGGCCATATAGACTCATTTATAGGAATGAGTTTCAAGAACGTTTGAGATCAGAGGTAAGGTTGTGTAGTATCTGATATTCATGTTTTTCCTCCTTTTGCCTTTGGTCTGCAATACGGTCTTCAAAATCAATGCCAATATGAGGCTGTTTACCGCGATAACGTCCAGACATATTGCGACCATTTGTAGACCTGTGTTTGATTCATTAGCCACCAGTGTTAGATTGTTTCCAGCGCGAGTTTCTAGTAGACCTATTTTTGAATCATTATCCCCCAACTTACACTGTTTCTATAGTAAGAGTGTCTTTATAAGGCTATATGGTACCTTACTCAATATATTATACTTTTGTGTTATTAGAGTTATCTCCCTTAGGATTATTGAGTAATGCAACATTCTCGAAGTGTTCTCATTGCATGTACGTCAGAGTAACTTGTAAATTTTCATGAAATATAAAGAAATATTAAAATTAATATTTTTCGTGAAAACAATATGTGTACATGTTTTTTAATGCAAAACTGTTTTTGAAAGTAAAGACTTTTCATATCGGGTGGGCGTTGGCTTCTCGATCCATTGCATCTGCCTCTGATAAAGAAAATAAACGTGTTATAAGGCTCAATTATAAATAAAAGTTAAGGGAACATGAACTGATGCCATCTTACTTTTCAGCCTATCAGTACCGTCTTCTTTGATGTCTTGCGTATCATCTTGTTCTCATTCCACAAATTATTCAAACGCAATTATTACAAGAAAAATTTCAACATACAAACAATTGAGTTATGCAATTATCCCTGTGTGCAGGGTTAACTTGCTTATTTCAACAAATTTTAACAAAATTTCTCGACCTGTTGTACATATTAGGTACTTGTGATGTTGTAGAGTTAAAGTATAGGTCACACCAATGTATATTGCTGCAAATAAACAGGCTGTTGTGCAAGAGTGTCATTGGAGTTTGTCACGTACCGAGTGGAACCTAGTTATAAAGATAAGTTAATGACTTGGTGCTAACAGCTTAGTAATAGATAACTTGAAAAATGTCCCCCCAAACCAAAGGAGTTGGCAGTGACCACCAGTATATCTGTTCAGAATAGACCAGCTGTTGTAGACATGACAAACCGATAATAATAGGTGTACTTGAAGATTGAACTTCACCTGGTCAAAAGCCATGGTGGTCTTTAACTCATTCACCCCCTGAAGACACATTTGAACTCTTCCAATTCAAAGGTTGGAACAGTTTATTATAAAATTTCAGGGGGGTGAATGAGTTCATATACAAGGTAGTGGTGTTCGTCCATCTGTATAGACAGTCAACTTTTTACATTTTCAAATTCTCTACATAAACCGTAAAACCTATAGAGTATTCATGACATTTAACATATAACTTGCTAGATCATATGAAATTCAAATAAATGACCTTGACCTTTTAAGGTTACAATTTTCATAAATGTGTTAAAAAAATCCAAACAGTTTACTTGATAAAGTGCTTTCAGATTTGTTCATATAAACGACCTTAACCCTGTTTCAAGGGTATGGGTCATATGCTTAAACATTTTAAAATAACTTCTTCCAAAGAACAATGGTGCCAAGAGTGAGAATATTCAGTCTCTGGCTTGTTGGGATTAATGGCTCTCATTTTGTTTACCTAAATGACCTTGACCTACTTTTAAGACCACATAGGTCAAACGAGTTAAAAATTTCAAAAGTCTTTTACTAAAGAACAAAAATTCTTGGTTGACGGTTGTTAAGAATTTCCCCTCCATTCAACATCTAAGACCGAAATATATGGATATGAACAGGCAAAGCTTAATTGACCCCCCCTTCACTACCATCACCTTTACCGCCACACATTTCTTATGAGGCCGATTGGGCCTCTTGGTTATAGTAACTTTAGGATTTCTGATTTGATAATGACGAAAAGAATTCCTTCTGTCATGTGCCCCTAAGACTCGCTGTTAATTGTTCAGAATCATGTGTATCTGCCACTTTTATAACCAGTCAACAAATATAATAATATGCCTGAAGAGGTGAAACACAGAATTCCTGAGCACATCTAATAAAACCTCTCCACAGCCCTACGGAATAAAGTTGTTTATTAAGAGTGACCGGTGTCTTTTATATCAAATCAATAACTGTATCTGCCATTTATGCTGAATAGAGTGGTCTAATCCTGGCCTTCGCGGACCAATTTATCCATCATGTAGGACTGTATCTGTTTCTGCCATACGACGTCCCCTTTTCACATTGTCACACTCTCCGATAGACCTATACGCCACACTCACACTTTCACCCGCTAATGAAATCCGCAGTTCGATGAATCTCGGCCAGTGGTCGGTAACTAACGCTGATTTGTCCGCACAGCCCAGTTAAGGTGTGAAGGTCAGAGTGAGATATTTTTGTTATGATTTACTTTAAGCCGAACACCAAATGACCAGTTCGCCTTGTTTCTATGGTTTCATTCAAGATCACATCTTATTACGGATAAGAGGTATAGGAAACGTTGAAATCAAGAATAATGGCAGATGTCGTGTATGGCTTCTCATCCCGTGTTGGAGGTGACAGAGTGACGTTAGAGCAAGGAGAACAGGCCTGCTAACGGTGCAGGAAGCCAAAACTATGACCAAAGTGTTTGCCTGTCAATTTTGTTTGCCGAGTGGCAAGCTTAGGATAGGGAGCAAGACGTTAGGAAACAGAATTGGTTGATCTACTTCAGACATCCTCAGAAAAAATGTTTGGAATTTCAATTGTAAAATGAAATAGTAAAGTACAATATAATGTTAAATTTTAGATTTTTTTTATTAAATTATAAGCCATTCCTTTCTTGGCTAGACGACAATTAAGACATTCTTTATGATTCAATTTTCAACTTCTTTTGATTCATAAAGGAGAATACTACACAGTCACACGTGTTAATTTCAGACCTTAATACAAGAACACTGACTTATACATATGTTTTCTTTAATAAAGATAATTGTGTTCTAGTCTCAATATGGTAGGTTTATATTTGGTCATTATTAATACTGACAGGATATTGAATTTAATATGTCAATCAACATGTGACATGCTATAACCAATCAGATTACAAGATTCTTGGTAAGGAAAAGGCTGTATTTTTAGCGACTAGATATGATATAAGTATGGTTTGTGAACTTTTGTATCAATGTTATAATCCTTGGAGACTTTCCAGGCAGAGACACATAAGGCACAGCAAATGTCTAGTGAGAATATGAAAACTTGTATATGTGATTCTTTGTGTACACTGAATGTACTTTTGACCAGTGTGAAGGAACCCATCATAGGGCAATCAATACACAAACTGACCACAGACATACCCGCCCCATAGCAAACATACCAGAAATCCGTATTTATATACGAGTTTTATTTGATTATGTTTGTACATATAACTTTCAGTGACAAGAAAATCTCATATGGCCGTCCAAGACAACGGGTCTTACGAGTGGCGGTCAATCTTTTTGATCCCCTGGATTGTGGTCAGTATTGGTCAATACACAGATCACAGGGTGTGCCATCGGAATGTCCCTCTGGTCCAACCAGGTCCTGACCGGGCCAGTTCGGTGTCTGGTGTAGAATTTTCCCGCTCACGAACGTCACACCATCCCCTCTCTGTATCATCATCCCATCACTGCCGTCAAAGATATGTTGTTTATTAAAGTAGCAAAATAGATGTGTACGGTCCGAGTTTCTGACAGTTGATTGTCATGGTATGTCCTATTCAGCAAAACAATTCTGTAAGTAATAATACAGGCACCAGACTAGATAAAATACAAAGCGATAACGGGACATTCCGTACTGGAGGGTCTCGGATTCACCGTGGTCGTAACTTTATACCCGTAATTTCCTCTGGATGTCTGTGTTTGTACGAGAACACTGATTAAAAGCTTTCCAGACCACTGCCCATGATATCTTAATTACACGGTAAATCATACGGAGTTATTAGTCATATAATGAGTACAAGATGAAAGAAAAATGTTATCCAAACTTAGTTCAAAAATATATCTGATAAAGTTTTGTTGAATTGAAAATGATGAAGATATATGATAAAAACATTTAGTTGGGCATATAAGTGGCTATTAGACTATTGGAAGTGAAAAACAGAAAAAACATATGTATGTCTTCAGAAATCAATCATGCTAGTGATTTAGCTCATTGTAAGACTGCGATAAGGTTTATGATATATTGGTGCTATTGTGAAATCCTTTTCGTAGCTACCTATTTTAAGAAAGTAGAAACTTATATCAAAGACCACCCTGTGATACACTGGAACCTGTTTAGAAAGTTGATTGTATAATGAGGCACGACAGACCCATACATAGCACAGTAAGAGAGATTGACCACTATATAGTTAAACTTGTGTAAAGAAACCACTCTTATGAAGGACAATATGTCTTTTGTAAGGGAGCTTAGTATCTAGAGAGATTCTCCTAATAATACCTGTTCAGGAAGACCACACCAGATATGAAAATGCCTTTTAATGAGCAGGAAAACTAGTAAAATTTGTCTAAAGTGACCACTCTACTGGCAGAGCTGTGTGACCTCTGGTTAAAAGAGAAGGCCATGTGAAAGATGAGAAAGAGGCATCACATTTGAGGTTATATATATATATGTTGTAAATTTGGGGAATCTAGGTCTCCCTATCCCTGGCACTTTGCAAAAAGATGCTCTTGGGGATAAGAATAAATAAATAAAAAAAAAATATCTCTTTTATCACTACTGCGGTAAAACTTGTATAGAGGGACCATGCTTGAAAAAAACACACATCAATTGTAAAACTGCTACACTGAAATCTGTCTAAACTTTTGTAAGAAAACTTCAGTCTAGAAGAACCAAACTTTCAAGAAATAATCTGTCTTAAAGGTGAAACTGCTACAACTAAAACTTGTCTACAGCAACCACTTCCAAGCTCGGATTCTATTTATTTTGAAAGACCAGTTAAATAACAACCAGCTCTGATAGACCAGTTGCACCTGTTTAGAAAGGCAGCTATAGTAGAACCTGTCTAGAGAGACCAATATAAAGACCGATTGCCATCCGATTGCCATTCTCGGTGATTCAGCTAAACTACTGTATTAATTTGAATTCTCATGCAAGAACTCTGCCGCTATTTCATTGTGATGCAAAAAAAAATAAAAAATTGGTCATAGATTGAAATTATTTTTTAATTATTTTAAATTTTTCAAATCAGGAATAGGTACATGAGCCGTAATTTCTGTATTGAGCTTTTGTATAGATTGGAATTCTCCTTTTATTAGGACACTACCTTTACCTTTTGTTATCCAAACTTGATTCTTCCAATGTCAATAAATGTTTGAAATGAATCATAGGTAATTTCCGAGCAGCTTCTATGAGAAATAAATTGGCATTTGTTCATTAGAAGAAGTCATGCAAATAAGACGAAATACCATATGTTCATTATAGCTAAAACATAGACAGGACCCAGCTTGACTTGCCAGTTGACAAATTTTGAATTCATTCTTTTTATACAAAACCAACTTCAATATGACTATTTTTAACTTTTATATTTGATGCCAATTATTTCAAATCCCAGAATGGCCACAATTTTTCAAAGTTTTAAAAAAACTTTAAAATATCTTTGATGCAAATTTTGTCTGAATTTGTTGTCAAGCTAACAAGTCTTTTAGGTTCGATTCCATGATTTTTAAATCTCGCTGGGGTCGCAAAGTGAACAATTATTCAGACTCTTGTACGTGTAGTGCACATTTCATTGAAAACAATCATTACCTTATAGTTAATTCTTTGTACTTTGTTAAAATAACTTAAAAAAATTCAAACTAGGAAGATATTTTATTTCATTATGTAATTCTAGAAGTTAAGATTGTTTATTGTTGGGAAATTGTTTGTCAAGCTATTGAAATGTCGTATGTGACTTTTGTCATTTATAGAGGTTTGAGCAAAACCAGGAAGGTATGTATCTTCTGATATAAACTCAGGGAAACTTTTTGTACATAAGGAAAATGTTTATATTAGAAATATATACGGTATATATTTTAAAGAAGCTATTACTGTCAAATCTGAAATATTGACCCTTTGTATGGTAGGTTTTGCAGAAGTACCAAGTAACTTTAACCCTTTCATCCCTATGCAACTTAAGTAGACTCTTCCATGCATTGATATGGATGAGTCCATTATGGTCTACAGTGGTGAAAGGGTTAATGTTTCAAATATTAAAATTATTACTTCTACATGTTCATAAATATGGATATAAAAAACGCAAAATCATGCCGATATGAATCATTCTATATTGTCGTTTCCTTGATATAGGAATTAGATTAAAGGCTGCTCTCAAAACTGCAGGGTATTTTTCAAGTCATTTTGACACCTCTTCAGAACAGATGTTTCAGTTGTTGATTTTAACGGGGAGATAATTTTTATTTGCTATTTCCTTGAAACAGAACTTGGATTAAAGCTGTTGGGTAGTTTTTAAAAATTATTTCATCATCACATACACATGTGTTACTGTTTACTTAAGTAACTAAGATATCTTTTATTTTTATTTTGCTGCAGCGCTAAATTTGTGTAGCTTGTAATTATAAATGAAAACTTCACGGTTGAATGATTGCGACAGGCGTGTAGGCTACGTTTGATTACATTATTTAGTAATACAAGTAAATGGACCGTGACAGTAATAGGTTAGTGCATGGCTCCCTGGTCTCATAATGAGATGTTTCAGTATATACCGCAGGCTTAAGGTCGTAAGTTACATTGTATAGAAGAGTTCGCTATTTTCTTACATGTTTAGATGTAACGCAGTTTATAATAGCTATATATATTTAACGTGAAATGTTTATTTATAATTAATGTGAACACTTTATTTAAAGGACAGATATCTACTAGAAATAGAACCCCAGGATTCACTTATTGAACATTATAAAATCTGAGGAATTATTTTTTAATCAAATCTTACACAGTGGCCGAAATACTGGCACATTTAATTTGGGACATGACCCAGAAATTCTCATTTCTATTACAAGTGAACCTTAAAATATGGATGTAATTTGTGAATGGACGTTCTATGGATTATTGGGGATACCTTTGTGTGGTATGCTGAGACTTTGATTAATTTACACCTGTATACAGGTACGTGTTTATATTCTATTCTGATTATAAATCCTATCATAACAAACGGCTGAATTGGAACTATTTGGATCGTAATTTATTTCTCAGCGTTATATGACTATTGGGATTTGTACTTTTCTAAACAAGGTATGTGACAGGCCTGTATATATATATACATGTATCGGTATGTAGTATATGATATGTCTAATTATGTATAGACAAAATTCACACCTGGATCCTAGAGGCATAATTCTGTAACAAAGTGTGGGAGATTTATATACACGTTACAAGAGCAATAATGCTTACACAATATACTGTCATACAGGTAAGTCTTTATTTCTGCAGTTGATGTCCAATTTTCATTTTATCTGAATTAATTCACCAGTTTTTAACTCTAATCCCTTTCTCGCTGAAGATCGAGGTCTACAGGTTTTAATCTGTCCTAAGATAATCCGACCGCCTCAAAAATATCATACTGATATCTGCTCCAGATCTTAGAACTGGTCCATCTTCTCTTCCTAGAGGTCATTATATGCAGTCTTACGTCTGCCCTAATATCCCAGAACTGGACTTATTCTTTCTCTTTGACAAAGGTGTCAACCTCTGAAACCTCCAATGAGGGAGATCTTCCTCACTTCACATTTCCAATGAGAGAGAAAGTGTGTGAAACGTACGTGACTGAAACTGCTTTGCTCAATTTATCTTTCCCTTTTTTTTGTATCAAAATAACTCCAAAAAACATTCATTTGATTCAGACACACCTGTTATGATCATTACACACACCCTGCAGTATAGATAGGAGATCATTTGACCACAGGATGAAGATTTTGAGTTTGTGTTAGTTTGGACTTGAATGAAAGAGTTTCGAGGGAGATTGGTAAAGTTTGGTCAAAATGAGGGAGTCTCCCTCCTAATGTTGATTTCAAAGGCCCAAACAGGCTTGGAATGATGAACTTGGGTCCCACTGACTTGACCCTGATTTGTCTTCCAAGGGGTCATACTATCAGACTTAATATGCGACTGTCCCCATATGACAGAACTGGATTTGCTTCTTCAGATTTCTTTCAAGAGGTCTTGAAAGAGACGCTGCATTTATATTTCATGACAAACAGATTATTTGAGAAACATTGGAAAAGTGTATTTGATGCAGTTTTCTGCAGTTTTATAAAAATAAAATGATGACTATATTAGGATCTGGGGAGGTGTACTTCTTTTTAAATTCAAGAGAGTTTCCATGTTGGAAAGATGATTAGATTGGGATAATTTGTGGTAGATTCAGAAGGACTTAAAAAATGATAAAGGTGGTGGTTACATTTTGTAAAAATGTATATTTTACAAACCGCATATTTGTACGTTGGCAGACTCAAAGGCATTTGTTTTAACAGCTCATAATTACAATAAAGGTCATATATATGATTATTCTGATATATGAAATATACATGGCTATATACATGGTGCAGGTTTGCGAAATGAAGGGCCTTGATTAATGTCATTGTATGATCATATGAGATATTACTGATGTCAGAGACTGCCTGCAGGATCAGAGGTTTTCTGTTAGTGTCTAAGTCTGCTAAGGAGAAGAATTCGAAAAATAGATCTGCTGCATTCATTGTAACTGTTGGTAAAACTAACTCATTAACCCTTTCACCCCTATGTAACTTTAGTAGACTCTACCATGCATTGATCTGGATGAGTCCATTTTGGTCTGCAGTGTTGAAAGGGTTAAATCTCGTGTCAATTTGGAAACTGTTGAATTAGATGGCAGTTTAGTCAATTATTACTTAAACATTCATAGTTTCACTTATGGGAATTATTTTGAACTATAAGTACCTATGTGAATTTAAAAAAAATTCTGAACAGCACAGCAGGTAATTTCTCAGTCACATGCTGGTATTTTTATTTTTAAATTGACCAAATTATGGCCAATGACTCGAGACATTTTAGAACAAGTGAGGTAATTGTGTGCTACAGGAGGTAATCTAGATAAATATGCTGTGTTGATTGACAGCTTAAACGGGCAAATACAGGTAAACAGCAATACAGGTAAGTTGATGTAGTTCATGAGTCATGAATCAAAAAGGTCAACACACCCTACCAATTACCTGATAAGGATAAAAAAGCATTTATATGTTTTAAGATAATGCTGAACGTGAAATTGACGTTTCACAGGTATAGAAGCCCGATGTCATTACTTATACGGTGATGTATATTTTTCTACCCTATATATTTTCATAGGACTAAATGTTTTATTGACAGGTGAAAAAATGATAAGAGGTTTTCCAACTTTCCATTTTGTAGGTATAATATCTTTTAAATGTATAGAAATCCTGATAAACAGGTTTTGCTGTTTATTTAATGAGGTCAGGTTAGAATGATTTGCTGATATATATACGAAAAAAATCATTTTTCTATAATATAATACCTTTACTAGGCATCCTGTGTAATCATGCTGGTATATATATATGTAGCAACCTATTTACCTGTTTCCAATTTTTATAATATATAACATGCTTATTGTACCCATCTATATAAGATTTAAATTGCGTGAAAGCGATGAAAGTTGCGATTTGAATTTCAATAGAGCCAATGATTTAACACACAAGGCGTATACGTATTGAAGTGTTGTTAAAAATAGGAATATTATCATCTAAATGGTCGTCATCATTTCAGGTACATTACCTAAGCACTTTAAGTCACAATGACAACCTTTCATTAGATTTTGACAATATCATCATTACTTTGCAGAAACCATGTGTATAGATAAACAGTGGATTCAAAGGAAACTGATGAATACACAGTTTAGGGTACATACTGCCTTAATGAGTAAACATGCATTTTCTTTTCAAAACAGATTCAGAGACTTGATGTCGGATCTCCCTATTTCGTATGAAGTTTCTATATATTTTATCTTTAACCCTTTCACCACTGTAGACCAAAATGGACTCATCCAGATCAATGCATGGCAGAGTCTACTAAAGTTACATAGGGGTGAAAGGGTTAAGAACTCAGAAATTATCTCTGAAGGGTCAGAATCTTCCTAAGATTAGATACTGACAATCCTGTTCTTAAGTGACCACCTCCCTAAAGAGACCACCCCAATTTTAGTGATTTCAATATGAAATGAACCTGTATTAAGGATCCCCGTACCACTGCCAAAAACTGTTACCATGCATTGGGAACTGACATTTCCTTCTGCATCATCAAAAACCTTGAACTATGTTGCCTGAAGGATCCCCGAACCATTGCCAAAATCTATAATAAAATATTGAAAACTGTTTTATCCGCCATGACTTAATAACAGCTTTGATAAATCATTTCTGAAAAGAAAACCATACCTTGTGGGACTTAAACAAAATATAATCAACAAAAGTGTTCTGAATGGAAAAATTCAGCAAGGCTAGACCGGGATTTGAACCCCGGACCTTAGATTGTTATACTATCACTCTAACCAATTGAGCTACCTGGTCAGCAGAAGTGTCCTGGCTCAGCTGTGCCGCATATGGAAGTTAAAGGGAGGTTACTGTATATACGAAAAACCGCAGTTCAATGGGACAGGGATCCTTAAGAGATTACTTGCATAAAGAGCTTCTGGTTTCAATATTAATGCTGCTTTTAATCAAGGGAATTAAATGAACTATATCCACAAATTTATTGAATCCTGTCATTCGGGCCCTGATTAAATATTGTTAATATATGTTTACCCACTGGTATCGATCTTCAGTATTATGATGGGTGGGATACTTTTAGACACGTGTCACGCCCTGTCTTGATAAAACACTTTCTAATTAACCATCATATATGTCTTGTGGTGTCGCATTTTGCAGCTGTGTGTTTGTCACAGTTTTTGTTAAATAAATATTAACTGAAATTGACATTTTGGTGCTTTAAATTATTATCCTCTCTATAGTACAATACATTAGTTCATTGACCGTCTTACGTTGAGATTCTTAATAATTATTGGAACATTTCTGATCTATTTAAGACTTGTAATGCATATAAGCCACCACTTTAGGATCAATCTAAATCAAATCCACTGCCTGTAGCTGTTATTTTTTGGGGCCAATTTTGTTAGGTTTATTAGCCAATTGCCGCATGCAATGATGGTCTGTTGACTGGCTTCAGTACACATTCAGGATTAACAATTAATTGTCATTTGACACTTCAAACTACAAGTAGTAGTGCATTCAAATTTTTGTCTGAGGGACCAGTCCCCAATTACAGGGATGGTCTGTGTCATCACTTATAGAAATGAAGAAAAAAAATGGCAAAGAAATTGAATTTAAATTTTGACGTAAAAAAAATACAACAGGAACTGAGGAGGCTTCAAAACAAAAGGAAAAGCATCATGAAGGCCGCAAAACTCAGAGAAGACACCACACAGGTGTTCCAGGAAGTGTAGTTCACTGTTTCTTTTTCAACGTGCAGCACTTGTTACAGAGTTTCCCGTCAAATCCACAGGTCTTCGGTGATTTAAGATAGGAAAAACAATTCTTCATAATCCTTGTTGATACTGAAATCTTTCTTTAGGAATATTTGATGACAGTGATTTTTCTAACTCTTCAACACAGGGGCCTGTACCTGGTGACGTTGGAAAATATATTACACACTAAAAACATGATTCTAGGGAAAATTTTGTAATTTTTGCATTGATTTTGGGAGAATACAGCAGAAATGATCTTGGGTGGGGGAAGGGATTCTCAATACAGCCTCAAATTCACCTTAAAGAACTGGTTCATCTCATAAGCGTAACATTTCCAATTGAAACTGTCTAAATAGAAAATCATGGTTAAGTATTAAGTGTATCTTGACAACTGAACACAAATCTAAGTAACACTGGTATTTCTAAACATTTTCTTCAGGTTGGTAAGTATGGATTATGAAAAGTTCTTTATACACAACCATTAAAATTTCGT
>JAUMHH010140515.1:0-20540 GCA_032359455.1 Chlamys rubida
TTTGGGGATAAGCATGTAACTTGGCATAGATATTAGTTATATGATGATATTTAATTTGTGAAAGTTTCATACTTATCCCACAATGCCTTTTTTCTTAAAAACACATTTTCCTGTGATTTAGCGTAAAAGGACCAAAGTGCATCTCCTTGCCTAACACCAAATATTTCCTGAAAAACAAGTCACCGTCTCGAAAATGAAGCCAACTAAAGTCAGAACAGATATATTTAACAAGCATTTTGCTATGCCGATGTGCTCGTTTAAAGTGGGGAAAAAAGCAGATACCGGTATACAGTCAAATCTGTACTTAATATAATCTCCAAGGAATTGCTCAAAACTGGTAGCTTAACAGTGTGGGTCTCTTAATAGTGCATACATATCTTGTTAACTGCCCTGTAGAGATGTGAAAATGGTGATCTCTTAAAAGGAAGATTGCTTAATGGGTTCGTTGGTACAGTATATTCCACTGTACGTGGTAGCCTTAAATGTCTGGTTTAGCTGTGCACATAACACGGTTGTTGAATTGCTTGATGGCGCTCAACAAGTCAATGTTTGTGCTTAACGGTAAAACAGTAAGCACAGCAATCTGGATTTATCTCTTCTGAGAGTGCATCTCTAGGTATAAAGTCTTGGTTTTATACTTAATCTAGAATATTAAGAACATTTGGAATACATAGGGTAAATATTTTCAGTACTTTAAGCAAAGTCAAACACTTTTAGGTAAAAGCCCAGCGCTTAATTTCGAACTGTTCGGAACACACATGTATAATTGTTATAGACAATAAAAGATACGAAGTACTTTTAAGTGTCTGTTTTGAGATACTAATGATAAACCATACATATTCATTTCTCAAATCTGTGAGTAATGCATTCCAACATCATACACTACTATTTCGAGTTCACGAAATAACAGCATGCCTGTCGATACTTCCTCCAAATCACATCGTCTGTTTTTGATACTGTTGGTTGGTTATTGGACCTCTTCTGTGAATTGGAACTCTCCTGTGAATTTGAACTCTTCAGTAAAAATCCACTCTGATATTTGTAGCAGCTCGTTACGTATCATTTAATGTCTGGAAACGGAGACGTAGAAAGGAGTAATTCACGATGTAATTGCTGTGGTGTACTTTAAGACGAAACATGAGTTACCGAGATTTCACATAATTTGTTTACGATTTAAGACATTTGTATTTCACATGAATTGGAACGTAAGTGCACGTGACGGTTTTCCGCAATATTCAAAGTCTCAGAAAAGCGTTGCTTTGTCCCAGTCTAAATATGCCAGGGACTGCTAGGATGCATGTTTGTGAATATTTTGTTTAATTCCGCAAGTTTTGTCTATGAACTAACGTCCGCCTATATTATTAAGGATTCAGCATAAATTGTTTAGTTGGATATATTTAAGAACGACTTTTGAAGATTTGTATTGTTCATAGAAAAAGAAACTACACAAAAATGACAACAAAACATATACAATGTACAACGACAATCATTTTATTCCTCTTCTTTTAAAGTGTTTAAAGGCGATCTGTGCTTTTATTCAAATTTATTTGCGTCATTTAATTATACATGTAAAATACTCTCAAGTATGAACTAAAAGTAAAATTCCGGATTTAAATCTTTTTGTTTCTTTCTTGCTTAATATTCATATGTTTTGTATGAAGCTTACCTTCAGTAAACATCTCTTAATTAGCATGAATGAATAGTCAGCGGAGTACCTTTGTTGTCAATTCCATCTATCAAATGCAGGTGCAAGTTTCTACGCATAAAGGATAGTTGAGCGTGAAATTATTTCAAACGAGTGTCATGGTAAGGCTAGATATGCACTTAAAGAAAGAGTTTCAACTGTAAATGCATACAAATTGTAGGACATTGCATTATTTGGTGTGCGTATTCCGGTCTTGCCCTGAGCATGTCGACGCTAAGCAACCTCTATTGAAAAAAATGTCTGATTTTGAAATGTCTGAGTTACAGATGTCTGGCTATCAATTACCGGAGATGCACACAGGAATACATAAAAGGCTCTCATCTTTCGTGAATAAGCCATTAAAAGATACCCTGTAGAGATGTACCAGGTCTATATAACCTGAAGCATGACTAAACAATAACTCAAATGTCACAGTGTTTTTCGATACATACCGTATAACCTCCACTTCAATCACGGTTATTCCTTTATTCCTTTATCATGTTTTTTCTGACAGTGACATATATTAGCTTCATACGTCCATTATTCAATTAAATTAAAAAAACAATATCCTGAAAACTACACAAGGAACACACCTGTCCTAGTCTTGAAAAAATAATAAGATATACTGTAATAGTGAGGCTGTTATGATTTCTGCCAATTTTCTGCCAAAATACCAAGCACTTTCTCTGCTTGGTAGTACCTTCTCTGATTGGTAGCACCTTATCTGCTTGGTAGCACTTTCTCTGCTTGGTAGCACCTTATCTGCTTGGTAGCACTTTCTCTGCTTGGTAGCACCTTCTCTGATTGGTAGCACCTTATCTGCTTGGTATCACTTTCTCTGCTTGGTAGCACTTTCTCTGCTTGGTAGTACCTTCTCTGCTTGGTAGTACCTTCTCTGATTGGTAGCACCGTATCTGCTTGGTAGCACTTTCTCTGCTTGGTAGTACCTTCTCTGATTGGTAGCACCTTATCTGCTTGGTAGCACCTTCTCTGCTTGGTAGCACTTTCTCTGCTTGGTAGTTCCTTCTCTGCTTGGTAGCACCTTCTCTGCTTGATAGCACCTTATCTGCTTGGTAGCACTTTCTCTGCTTGGTAGTACCTTCTCTGCTTGGTAGTACCTTCTCTGCTTGGTAGCACTTTCTCTGCTTGGTAGCACCTTATCTGCTTGGTAGTACTTTCTCTGCTTGGTAGCACCTTATCTGCTAGGTAGCACCTTATCTGCTTGGTAGTACCTTCTCTGCTTGGTAGTACCTTCTCTGATTGGTAGCACCTTATCTGCTTGGTAGCAATTTCTCTGATTGGTAGTACCTTCTCTGCTTGGTAGCACCTTATCTGCTTGGTAGCACCTTCTCTGCTTGGTAGTACCTTCTCTGATTGGTAGCACCTTATCTGCTTGGTAGCACTTTCTCTGCTTGGTAGTACCTTCTCTGATTGGTAGTACCTTCTCTGCTTGGTAGTACTTTCTCTGCTTGGTAGCACCTTATCTGCTTGGTAGCACCTTATCTGCTTGGTAGCACTTTCTCTGCTTGGTAGCACCTTCTCTGCTTGGTAGCACCTTCTCAACTTGGTAGCACTTTCTCTGCTTGGTAGCACTTTCTCTGCTTGGTAGCACCTTCTCTTAGGGAATTGCAAGACAGCGATCCTGACTTGAGATATATTCTAGGGATGATGACTTTTTTGTGTAAAGGATCCTCCTTGGTCTGAAATAAGGGGATTGAGCGAAGCTTTCAAATACTATTGTTCAAGATTTAAATCTTTCCAACTTGTAGATGGAGTGTTATCTAGACATCGGAAATCCTAATATAGGTCGTGGTATTGAAAACCACGAGTTAGAACATAGTGTTCTGGTGGACTTATCTTTTTTTAAGAATTACAAAAGAAGTTGCCCTCCATCAGCCTTACAGGTCTGGCTGCAGCATAATGTATAAGTAAATGTATTAACATTTAAACTGTCCTAATTGATCACATACCCCTGTAATTATCCGTAAACTTATATCAAATATAACGCACTGACACAAATTCTCACGATTAATTCAGCCTATAATTACTTTTATGCTAACATATAGCATATCAACTCATTAAGTATATGTTTGTGTGATCACACGTTTCCAAATTAATGAGAATGTTGAATACGTTTTCTTAATGTTTACATCATTTTATATACATGTGATTTTTAAATTAATTTCACCTATACCATTTTGCACCCCAAACAATTCTTTTGATCAAGGGAATTCACTAGTTCCTTCATATATAATGAAAAAATACACCACTGCACCCATTAATGTGTTTTTTAACCTGGAAATAAAGAGGCTTGAAAATGGCCGAGAACGCACTGAACCTTGTCGCGAAACCACACAATTATGTACCTGTATATGCAGGCCCTGGTTCATTTCATTATAACATAAAGTTTGACTTGATTAACGGGAAGATTTTATTTCAAAAATACTTCAATAACAAGCATAAATTCACGAAGACATTCAATTCTCATATGCATCGATCTGGAAGAATAAACGATGATTTGAGGCCAATCGTGTGAATTTCTTTTGTTGATTTCGATATTCTGAAGCATTTCTTAACTTAGCGACTTCTGCAGCTAATTGCAAACTTGATGATTGGATAGAATTTCTGACTGAAGCATATTTTTATTCCTTGTAAATAATCTTACATAATCCGAGAAATAGATTTGTATATCCAGTTGAATAAACGTGTTTGTGATTCCTTTAGACTAACTGCACTATTTCTGATGTCTGCAAGGTATTAAAATGAATACAACATATCAAATTACAGAAAAACATTGTTCACAGAGAGAAACTTAATTGGATGAGACGTCTTTAGATTGGAGACAAGGTTTCACCACGTGTCGTGAGATGATTTCAGGCGCCCCTATTGTGGCACGTCTGCTCCACTTCGGTTGACAGCGATGTATATTTTTTGAATGCAAGAAATGGTTGCTTACTCAATATTGGTCGCCAAAATTCGAGGTAAAAAATAGCAATATAGAGCCTGTTTCTTCCGCATGTAGCTTTTGTTGTATGTATGTCCGTCTTAGTTTCTAACTTATTGCTACTTTGAGGTCTTTTCGTGTCATCTACGTTAACCATTATTATTGCTTGACTCCATATTGGATGAAACAAACAAGAAAAAAATGTTAAATTATAGTTTCGTTTCTACTCATTTACCAAAGGTTTTATTTTGTCTAGAGCGATCAATTCGTCACCAAGATATTAGGTTTGTTGATGTATTGCTTTGTTTATTGCACAAGTGGTATACGTTTGCCAGTCTGCATGCAATTCAATCACAGGCAATGACTCTCCTTTCTGCGGTAAGGTAAATTTCGTTTGCTTACAAATAAGTCGTGAGTATGCATGTGTCATAGACGTATTAATGGCTTTTCCTGGGTAATATTTCATGGATTTGTCGGTGATTTATTCTAGATAACACCTCCAGATTATATTGATGGTAAATGTATATCATATGTCAGACCTCGTGATATATTGATAATGGATCCAATAATTGTAGCATGTATGGTTAAATTAGGTATGCTCTTCAGCAGGGGGCCGCGATGCCCGAGTGTTTAATGCGTCTGACCGTCTACGATCACTAGCCCTCCACCACTGGGTCGCGGCTTCGACGTCTACGTGGGGAGTCGCCAGGTATTGGCCGCAGGTCGGTGGTTTTTCTCCGGATACTCCAGATTTTCTCCACCACCAAAACCTGGCACGTCCTTAAATGACCATAGCTGTAATAGGACGTAAAACACAAACAAAATGAAACCTTCAACTGTTATTGATAAAAAAAATCTGTTTCTTTATGTATGGGATCTCCGTCCTCTTGGTCGTGTGCAAATTTTCATAGAACAGTACTGCATTTCGAAAACTAACACCTAGTAACTGAATCTTGTTTTACATTGAGAAACCTCAACAATCTATAATGGACGATAATTTAATTCATGTAGGTTCATTAGTATTTGAGCGTCCGGAGAGCTTGTAGAAAAGGGATGCCCAATCACCTGCTCATTGGACTGCTCCAAAAACCTGTGATATTCTGTTTAATATTTTTAGTAATATATATGTATGTTGTACTGTAATATATATGTCATCTGTCATGTTACATGTGATGTCTATGATCTATTTCCTTAAATAATCATTATTATTATTATTATTATTATAAACTACTGTAGAATCATTTATTTTTGTGGGGTTACAATTTCGTAGTTTTCATATACTAGCCTGTTTCAAGGACATTATATTTTGCTAATTTCTGATTATCCCCAATCTATATCATACCTAATTTATGTTTTCGTGGGGATATAATTTTGTGGAATTTTGTAATCCACGATATAAACAATATTTAATCTCCCACGAAAATTTATGATTTTACAGTATGTTGTATCATATGGAATCAGGAATCAGAAGGGAGGTGTAATATATGTTATCAGGTTCACTGGTTGTTACGCTGATCCTTATATTTTCCTGCTCATCATTAGGTTTTTAAAATACTGTCTTCTTTGACAAATGAACGCAATCATACGCAAACATACAAGGTCTTGAGTCAGATCTGTACGCAATAGCAGGTTATTTAATGGAACAGTTACTCCAATTAAAATATTAAGTAATGTCACGCGACATGACTAGTAAAGATACACAGTTTTAGGTCAACGACCTCGAATAACGATGCGGACACAGGCCAGGCCAATCTAAATTAAACAAAATGTCTTTCGGTGGTCAAGAACATACAAGAGGCCATTTAATTAATCTGGTTTGGACGTTCCATTGGTGGCGCTCGGTATTGAAGGAATTTATGTCAGAAATGTGAGTGTGTTTAACCTTGATTTTGATGAAGCGCTGCCATGACTTGGAACATATCAGGGTCAACAAAACGTTTGGAGGACTATCTGTTCGATTAACAAGGGCGACGTTACCCAGTTTTGCCAGTGATGTATTGCTATGTATCTGAGGCCTTCAATTAAGACGCATCGGGTTGACAGAAAGGCTATGGCGAGCTACAACGTAACGGTTTAAGGGTTTTCACCATGACACGCATATCAAAAAAGAGTTCCAAAAGTCCAGTAAGTTTAAGTTTAGATATTATGAGCTGTCAAATGGACATGATCGATTTATTTACCTAACAGCTTAAAACAGCGATACCATATTGATAACACTTCGATGGTACTTTAATAACAAATTTATAACAGATTACAAACAACACAATAACACTTTATCATACTCAAATACTTTTAAAACACATACTTTACACTAAATTATTGATAACATATTTTTAAAAAACCACATATATAACTTTTAATAAAGTACATTTATAACAATCCATTGCTATAAAAAATATATATATATATATTGATAGAACTAAGTCATGGATAATACTTGCTAAAAGTGATTCGGTATAGATTCTGTATATATATAAAATATAAATATGAAAATAATAATTTTCACGAGCATTACATGTGACGTTCATAAAGAAACTACATATCCACTGTTTCCATTGTTCGTGACTGAATACGGCTTAATTAGATGTTTATGCTGTTGTCTAGAGGTTTTCGTCCTGTAGTGGGAGTCCATATGGAATCCTCTGCTATTTTGGTGTATTGTCATTTATTTGTAACGAGTTCTAATTATGTTTCTATGTTTTGATACATTTTGTTTTTAGAAATATTTCTACTGTAGCCGGGGTTTTCAACCACGCTCAGTTATTTTTAGCCTAAAACGCCCTGCAGTTTATTTGAGAAGAATAACTACGACGTCAGAGAAAGGACTATTAGGGCTGTCCTTACTATATATAACAATGTGTTGCTGAAAAAATGCATTCATTAGTGCGTTCATGAAATCGATATTTGTACCAGTCTTTACTGTTCATCACATTATTTATTTCACTGGTAGGCGTATTTCAAATCATTGTTCAGGTTTGTAAGCATATATTGTACTTACCGTACTAATCATCCAAACGTCACACATGAACATTTCACTTGATGTACTTAATGACTGCATATGATTCGTACTCGGGCAAACGGTTAATTATTTGCTAATTAAAAAGGTGTGGTAGGATAGAAACTAAACGAATAGAAGTGAAAATGTTGCTGAAAGGGAAAAAATCAAAGACGAAACATTGATTGAAATCAATAATGAAAATATTTTTTCTAATTGCATCTACTGAAAAACTAGTTCCAATGTCATTCGTTTGAACGTTATCATTAATGATGCTTTACACATGTTTTTACTTGTATTAAACAGAAGAAATGAATTAATTTTCTATAATTGTTTCCCTAAAGGCGCGATCCTTGTACAAAGAGAGGTTAAACAAGGGGGTGATTTTTCACAATCTTGAACGTAATAAACGATAGTATGTGGGATAGGGTGTACAATCATTTTAGAATAATGAATTAACAAAAGTATATTATCAAGTGGGTAACTGCCTCATGTTACGGAACAATCAAGGGCGATAAAGGCAAGGTCATATTACCTAATTGGACAGCCAAGAACAGCCCCATCATTAAAAGGCACCCTCCGTGCAAATCTGATAATTACTTCTGCTATCATTCAACCCAAATAGGCAAATGACAGCCGCAATACAAAAGGAACAAATTGGAACAAAAGCGTGATACGGCAGACAAAAACAGGAAGAAGTGACAGCAAGCAAAAGGAATGACATAACTAAAATTGCAAAAACGAAGGTAAAACCAGACGCTCCCGAAAGACATTTTGTGCAGCACATGTGAAACATTCGTCATGATCTCATGGCAAATTCAAGAAAGAAAGTCGATTTCCAACAATCTCATGCGAGGGTATACAAAATGGAATATTTTTTTTATATACGATGCAGCATTTATATTTTGCAATACAAATATTGTTTTTTTTTTTTTTGTTATCAAAGATAATACATGTACCGTTTTTCGGCAATTGCAGCAAACATTTCTCTGCCAACCTTATATATGTTATTCCTTAACAAAATTGCAAAATTCAGAAAAATGAAATGAAAACAGTTCCCGGGAAATGGTATTATGGTATTACCATAATTATGGTATGGTATTACCCAACTATTTATATGAACGTGCTTTATTAATGCAGTCACATGCTGTTTATAAATTACAACACTCTCAATAATCAGTGTATACAATCTTGCCAAAACGTTAATGTAAATAAAGTGAAAGGCCTTTATTAACAGCCCAAGCATTAAATTAAGATTCTTTTCCAGGATCAGTGAGGGTTATGACACTTTGCTCTATTAATCTTGCATTAAGATTTGCTCTTTTTATTAACATTCCTTGTCATACGCAAACAGTAAAGAGAGCAAGAAAGTGGTTGGCAGTTTCCCATGTTCATGAATCAATATGAATCAGTATGCATCCGCGTTTAGGAACTTTTAATAGTTTCGGTTCAACTGTTTTATCTATCTTGTACTACTCATTATTATTAAGTTGTATTAACCTTACATATCGCGAAGAGTTTTTTGCGAGCAATCCGCAAAAATGATCGAAGAATTGACGTCATTCATCAAGTAAGTTTAATAATCTGCATTGTGAATAAAATTGTTCAAATGTTTTATTTTAGCAGTAATTGCTTTTTCTATAAAGGGAATCAATTATAATTAGTTTTTCATTTCAGGAGTTATATTGGAGCAGGAATTAATCCGAATTCGAAGAAATGAATAACAATTATTATTCAGCAATCCTAAAACAAAAAATGAGACATTCTCGTTTGACTCTTTTACCGATTGAAAAAAAAACCAGAAAATAAGAGAATACCGAAGTGATAACAATACCTTATTTTGATCTCAAAGTCGATAGATTATGCCAAAAATATGAACAAAGGAAAAATGTACATGGAAAGCCTTAAAAAGTACAAGGAGAATATGACCCTTTTTTCCTGAAGGGTAAGCGTGCTTTGCATCATCATCGATATCCGCTATGAAACCCTGTGATGAAAGACTGTCCATCAGCAGTTGACATTTGTCATGGCAGTCATGATATTCGGAGCAAGCCCTTTAACAAACAATCAACTGCGAAACAGTAGGTTGTGAAAGCAGGGATGTTACAATCAACAAAGGGAAAGTTTACGATCAGAAAATCGAAATCGTTTCTCCTATGTTGGAAATGTTGCAGGTAAAGATCGAGGAAAGTGGCCAGGTTGAACGCGATATAAAAAGTATAACTTCCCCTTTGTTGTACTTTTTTGTAAACTGTTCTCCTAGAATGTTCAGTGCATTGGATTTTCTTCCTCAAAGACAGCTTGCTGATGCGTTTTTAATTGCCCTTTAAAAGAAGATAAGCAAAAAAAAGATGCAACTTTTAAAGACATATTGACTTCTACCGCTCCCAGGAGGTTGTTTTAGAAGTATGGGGAGTCGTTATGGCTCTCGACCCGGTTGAAGTGTAATTAGTTTTGTCACAGTACGGATATTGCTCTTAATATTACCAGACGTGTAGGACCAGGCTGATGGCGATTACGTAACACATGCTGTCATGCTCTCTGACACATTCTGATGTGATCAGAGTCGCTGAGACTCCTCGGGAATATTCTGCGGGATTAGTGCTTGTTATCTGCAGTAGTAATAGCATCTCTGCGGTGCAATTTTGAGTTGTTTATATCGAAATGATTTCTTCTAAAGGATGCACCATTGATTGATATTTAAACACACCGCCATTTGTATGCTCTACATATTTTTACGACTGAATTAAACACAAAAAGTTCGAAAGTCTTGCTTTACTGTTGTGTAGTACATATGTAGGTATACATTACCTTACATGTTGAGCGTTCACTGCACAACCTGTAGTTCTCGTCATGTTGTCTACTTCAAGTCATCGAAATGACCTCAGCTACTGACGTTCTAAATAACGGTCGACGTGGTTTTTAAGCACTGAAATACCTATATTGCATAACTTTAGCAAAAATAACGTCATGACGTCGCTTCCGGCGTAGATAAAATAACCTTAAAGAGTAAAAAGCCGGAACACATAATACATTTGGTGACGAATATAAAGTTGTTTTTACGGGAGCTATATGTTCTGTAAGTCGACTCTTTCGTAAGTTCGTCCTGGTATATTGACTCTGGTATATATGTATCTTGTCCCTGTGTATTGACTCTATAGTAAATGTGTCCTTGTGTATTGACTGGTTTATCTTGTCCCTGTAAGTTGACTCTTTCGTAACTTTGTACTTGTATATTGACTCTGGAAGATCTTGTCCCTGTGTGTTGACTCTTTGGAAACTTTGTACTTGTATATTGACTGGTACATGTATATCTGTCCCTGTGTGTTGTCTCTTTGGAAAAGTCCTTGTGTAATGTAGATCTTGTCCCTGTGTGTTGGCTCTTTGGTAAATTTATCCTCGTGTAATGACTCTGGTATATCTTGTCCCTGTGTGTTGACTCTTTGGAAAAGTCCTTCTGTAATGACTCTGGTAGATATTGTCCCTGTGTGTTGACTCTTTGGTAAATTTGTCCTTGTGAATACTCTGGTAGATCTTGTCCCTGTGTGTTGACCCTTGGTAAATTTCGGCTTTGAGTGTTAATGCTATAGAATATGTTTATTCTGCTCTTCTGCAATGACGTTGTGGTATGTTGTGTTCTGCCGTGTTTACGATATGGTATATTTCGCTCTTGTATGTTAACGCGGAGGTATATGTCGCCCTTGAGTATTGACATTGAAGTATATTTCGCCACTATGTGATGACGCTGTGATACTCTTTTGCGTATTTTACTCGGTGCCTTCTTTGGAGTTGTTTACGGCGTTAGCTGTAGAAAAAACAAATAAATTGGTGCATTGATGCATTAAAAGATTGCTTTCATAGACCCCTGAATTTTTAATTATGATCGTACACATAGCGTTTGCAATAGACTTTCCCCCTAGAATTAATGTTTACAATACTGTAACTGTGTAAATAAATTGGATACCGGTTGTTGAATATCCACAACAGTATATCAATAGAAATAATGCTATACATTTTCACCTGTGTAATATCGGGAACTATTCGTTAAATCCATGATATTTTTCAATGGTGTGATAATTTTGTAAATTAATAATAACTTTTTTCGGAATTAGATCGATGAGAATAAAACAATCATAACCAAACACTATAATATCTAATCAGTACGGTTTGAAATGTTCGCTGGTGTAAGATTACAGAAAATCCCTTATCATAGCCGAGTTTATCTTCGATGGACCTTAGGTGATAATGCGATTTGTGAAAGCATATATATAGCTTTTTAAAGTAAAAAAAAGAATATCTTTATTAATTTTGTTAAAATATAAAACTATGAAGCGTAACATTATCTTGTACCTTACTTGTCATTAAGTTGGTGACAGTATTTTGTGAGATCGGGTTATATCTGTGGAAGTCGAGTCTAGTGCCAATTAACCAAGTCTTAGGTGGCACGTGTACCTATATATAAGTGTGTGGGAGAAACAAGGTGTTCACGTGTTCCAATCAAGGTTGACATGTCACTTGAGGCTGGAGTCCAGAAAAAAACCCACAATTTTATATATTTCGTTGATATTTTAAATAACGATTTATTTAAGAAATCTAAAATATTATAAGCATATATTAGTATCAATATTTTCGGAAAATCTTATCGTTTGAAAGATTTTTTTTATATACATTTAATAACCCAGGCATGCATACATCATTCGTGGGTTGTCTGGGGATGGGCTGCCCCAGCTACGACCCACACTACATGAAACTTCTTTCTTCACACTCAACACTTGTTCATTTCTTTCTCTCTCACTTTTTCACACTCTCATACTGTAAGTTCTTCTTTTTTTACCTCACTTTTTTACACTCTCGTACAAACCCTCCTCACACGGAGGTAACAAAAACAAAACAATAAAATACGGAAATTGTGTCCGGTTTCCGGCTTCCTTAGCTACATGTATGTGTTTTCATGCATTTCCGCTGATTGTTGTGCACAGGTAGTGCGAAGGATTACAGAATGAATTTAAGTGGTAATAATTGTATTTAAATGACTGTGAAAGCTAATAATATATTTTGAATGCCTCAGTTATATTGTTGTTTTGCTGTTTTAAATGCTTAAGCTATTGCCATGGAGCCAGGAAACGTGTGCGTCGCTAGGTATTTAACATTAATTATATACAGCAACACAATAGATGTGGCAGACTGGACATTGACACTGTGATTAAAAAATGACTTAAGGCATAACACAGAACGTCATTGTTTCTACTAAATTAGGGTGTAAATCCTTTCTGTTTAAGCCTTGATGGCTTTTTGTCGTTTAATATCAATCTTCACCGACTTGACAACACAGAATACGTACTTCTTATGATGATACATGTTGATGTTGCCAATGAATCCAAAAGGTAAAATTATACTTCCCATAGGTGATACCAACCAGTCGAACCGATAGTATTGGTGCTATCAACCGTATCACCTATTTGAAAATATGTCATCAACGAGTCAGATTCTTTGATTAGGTGGTACTATTCGTTTGTCTTTTTTCAATAGTTAATATCACTGGTTTGACTATATCATATTTACCTTTTTAAGTAATGGATATAACCAAATTTAATTTAAAATTACAACTGCGCCCAATATCTAATGCTTACCTACCAGTTGACATTCAGTTCTTATTCTGCAGCATTAATTTGGGTTACTGCATGAGTTAGGCGATGAAGAAATTTTAGAAATAACTTGGAGCTATCCAATAACATTAATTGCGAGATTAGGTATAAAGAGTGTGTCATTATGATTTCAGATTATGCTGGTTTTCGAAATGGGTTAGGTAATCAGATCTAGTGTAAACAGTGTTCTATCGTGTCAAACTACTTCTATTCATTCTACTGGGATGTTTGCATCTATGCTGACGAAAATGCACGAACCTCATTGTTGTTTGATTTAATTTTCAGATGTGATATTTCTGAGTCTGTTATAATATAAGACCTGTTCGCTGTGCCTTTGAAATTGTTGGTTAAGTTTCCCTTTCCAACTGCCGACCAAAAATACTATAAAATTTCATTGTAGTTTTTATACTTACTTCTACTTCCCCTGAATTTTGTTTTGAATATAACTTAACTACGACAGTGCCAAAAATACCAGTTGTTCAGGTATGTCAGTCGGTGAGAGCGAGCGTGATCGGAGATCCAAGATTGGCCCCGTTGTATTTACTTTCATATTGCTGATTCGAAATTTGTCATAAAAAGTCTGCAGAAATTATTTATAAAAACTATTTCCATGCAAGTAAAAACAAATTGCATCATTCATGTTTCAAATGTATACAAAAAAGCGTTAACAAACCCATTGCACCTATTAATAGAAAGCAAAATACCGTCAAATGTGCACGAGCGGCTACCTCCGTTAACCAATAAATGTTCAAAAACATTCTTCATGGTATTATCTCCACAACAGCGTCTCATTTGTTGGAAAACCATTAATAACAATAATGTAATATATTAATAGAGCCCTTCACTGAATTAAGAGTTTACGGCTGAACCTGCCTTTTTCGTAGTATCTTTATAAGAACCTGACTCTTGTTTTAATAAAACAACAGAATTATAATAGAAAAAAAAACAATTTAACAGGGGGTAAGACATATGCACTACAAATATAGAAATAACAAAACATAAGTTAAAGACAAGTTCGTCATCTGACAATTAGAGACGCAACACTATTAGTTAAAATTCGTTTTCAAATTTGAATTTCACACTTTTCTATAATGTCAGAGATTGACTATTTGAATGCGCGTTTTATTTTGATTATATTTTAAAATATGCGTTCGATTAGTTTCTAAAGCAAGTTATTTCAGTTATTTATATTTAACTGGATTAACTACATTTCGTTACAAATTGATTTGATGTATAAATTATGTTTCTTAATAAACATGTCAGTTTCACCGTTTAAAGCAAAGAGTGAATAAAATATCAATATCTAATTTGTTTTATATGAAAGTATTCAACTGTAAATTAAATAATTTTTCGATCATGTCGCTCGAAACGATCTCCAAAATAACTTCGAGGCTCTATTTATACGTCTGTAATTTGAAACATGTTGCAGCTGGTAAAACGAGTTTGATAACTGTGTTCACCGATATAAAGAGTCTTTATAGTGCCAACATTCATACTAATAGCAATAACTTGTAAAACATCTAACATTTAAAAACACATGACCAAGAGTAGAAGCAAATAGTTGCTCTTTTACTGGGTTTAGCGTCTCATTAAGACTTCGGTCATTTAAGGTCCTGCCTCCCTGTGTGTAATGTATGTCTGTGTGTTTGTGCGTGTGTGAAGCGTGTGCTGGAGGCGGTATACTGGTGTATACTAAGGGTGTTTGGGGACTGCAATTTCTAAATTGACTCACAAAACACTTAAAAACGTGTTACTAAAACAAAGAAACACATATTCACAAGAACTTCACAAAAACACGAAAATGGCGCCTGACAAATATCACAGGGCAAATAATAACGGGACATTCATATTGCATTGCTGCAAAGATAAAATGCGGACAGGTACACTTTTGATAAACAGTTAAAATGAGCTAGCATTTAGCTTCATTTTTCGTGATTACATATCAACACATTTCCACAGTATTGATGGTTGAACATGAGCCTTATCTTGGCCCGACTCATATCCGTCCGCAAGCGCCATATATGGTTACTTCTAGGTCAACACGTTTCAGTAAATCACGTCTAAATTACATTTCTTTTGTGTGATTGTTAATACTGTTTAGGTTTACTAAGATATTTTTAAGGTGTAGTATATGATAAAAAGGTTATAATATGCCCACATTCATATCCAATTTCGTATTGCCCCTCGACCAATAGCAGCCAAGATATATCATGATATATTAAGTCCAGTGATTACAAAAGAAAGAAATATTGCTATGCACCTCGGTACGAGTTCTTCCTGGTTTTGATTACTCGTGCTGTGAACGAGATGGGATTTTCCCCCTAAATCAAATATTTTTTTTTGTGCTTCGTTCTGTTATGACGGAGCCAGACGCATATTCTGTTTCCTGTCAACTAACGACACCCTATGTTTTCCAGAAGGGTACACGTTACTTCAGCAAATATATCAAATGATACCATATCAATGCCATACCATATCGTCCAGATGGTTTCCGTCAGATCCAGTGAACAACAAAGGTCACCATCTATTTCAGGCAAGATACATGTCTGTAGCTGTTCTAAGTATAATAGACACCGAGTGTACAGAGTAGAAACCAGTTAAAGACTATAACCTCAAAAGTTCATTTCCATACCATCCCCTGTAGGTTTGGATAATAAAAGACCTGTTGTATCCAGCTGCATGATATTGTCTTAAGAGGCAACTATGTTGGACCCCCTGCAGAGTGCGGGTTTTTTGGGGAGTTTTTTTGTCTTCTGCTACAGTGACATTGAAGACCCAAAAACATCTTCTGTCCCATTCCCAATACTCGGGATCTGTATCTTTTTTTCTCACATACAGGAAGTTTTTTGTGATGTTTTTTGTTTTCATATACTCGTAGATGTTATGAGAACGTTGAGCCCAAAACAAATTATCCTTTTTATTTAAAGAAGCGCTGATATTTGTCGTGTTTGTATTGAAGTCTTGCAGAAAACCAAATGAAGACATTTTTAGTTTGGATATCATGTTAGTTTTTGTTCTGACTCAGTTCTGTTGTGCCTTATAGAATAACGCTGTTAGAAGTGTTGGTATTGCACTCCATTTGGTTTTATTTTCTATTAACTATCCTTTATATCATGTTAGCAATATGATTTATTCGTTTCTAGGTTTATCAATAGTCGTATAAGCACGGCTTCATTATATCCTTTTGAATAATAAATAAACACAATAAACCCTAGCATGTACTCAGAATTATTTCTTTGCAAAATCTTTGGTTGATAAAACCAAGTTAAATCTGCTTTATAGTCTCTAAATAGGTCATACGGACGGCGTCACGAGTGTCCATTAATGCCAAACACGACCCTTAGTTGTTTAGCTGACCAGCAGACTGTCGATGAATGAACGTCTGGCCAATAGAATGTAGAATCTTACTCTAGGTCGACTGTTATCACGGAAACACACGATTAACGCAGACCATTAGATAAAGAAATGGTCTCATGGGTATCATTCTGTTAACAAAACGCTTGTAAATAATTATTATAGCACCGATTCAAGCGGCGATGTGATAAATGCCAGATTCCTTAATCTAATTAGAAATATTATTGTGATTTATTTGAACAAATGTTGCGTTAGTATTTGTGTTCTCGGTCCAATGGGGAAAAGAGTATGATTTAAAGACCAATTTCCTGTTATCGTGTATATTTTATGGAAATCATACTGTAGTAGTCAAACACGTCAGTATAGCACCAAATATAGGAAAATAACGTAAACATGGGACTGTTTTGTATCCATTGATACAATCCCGTATGGTTTACGGTGTTGACTTTCTATGGGTTAAAGACATGAACATTCGGGTAACGCACCTTTGCGGCCCACCTAGTCTGTGAGCATTGTCTGTTATTACAATATCAATACCTTTCTAGATTGAAACAATTGTGACCATTCGACTTTTGGTCCAAATTGTGAAGTATTTGTGCAGTGGCATCTTAATAAATCCTAAATCCTTATTTAGCCAAATTATCAGTGGATACCACCGTAATATAATCTTAACTCATTCGAAGATTTTTATTACTTTAGCAAAGCCCCTTAATAATATTTAAAAAAGCATTGGAATTCGTTATTTCTCACATCCACATTATTATGTTACATTGGTACCATTTATGATAATACTGATATTATCCAAAGGAAGACGTTTTGGGTTCAACATTACTTTTCTGATAAACCTTTTCTCTACTTTCCTAAGTTTAAAAACAAATTAATTCTTACGTGTAAGCTAAACCATAATTTGAACCCCAAATCGATAAAACTATAGCAAAATATGAAGAAAGAGGAAAACGGTTGTTTTATGGAAGGGAGTTTCAGAAAGTAAGCGACTTTTGATTCATCAACGACACTCGCCATATAAATGTAGGTCAAATCCAAATAATGCCTCGTTATCAGAAACACAGGGTATGACAACAAAGCTACCAGAAACATGCATGAGCTTGGTAGTGTATAGAATCTTCCGACGAGATCATGATGACGGCTATATAACTCATAGTCTCAATCAACATAACCTTTCGAAATCGTGTGATGTATGTTTATCCGTCAGCACTCTATCACGAAAATCGTGATGTTTGGAGCAGTCCATTTAACATTAAATTCAATGATATATGTAAACATTTAGTCGAGGTAAAGCGGGATATAACTATCATTAAAGGGGAAAAGTAAATATCGAAATTGTTATGATATAATAAAACTGTGAACCGTAAATAAGCCCCCGCCTCTAGTGAAAAAGGATTGACCAAAAGTAGGAAGGGGGCTTAATTGTTAGTATCCCCTCTTCACAAATGAATGGGTTGAATAAACTGTCACGTTGTTTATGCTGTGAGAAAAGAACGAGGTAATTGACCGATGTAGAAAGTCTCGTCTCTAGTGACCTTGATAATAATTATATTATTTGTATCAATTTAACTTTTTTCAAACTCATTTAATGTCTATATGATTGTTTTGTGTTGTACAGTTGCAGTAGTGGTGGCGTTTTTTGTGTGTTGGGCGCCGTTCCACGCTCAGAGATTGACTTCACTGTACATAAAGACGTGGACTCCAGAGGACATCGAGATACACAGCAAACTCTTCTATGTGTCAGGTCAGTACGGGGTCAGCACTGGGTCAGAGGTCAGATATTGGAAACAGACGGGTCGGGTAGAACATGTGTTACAGGAAACATTAAAACATCCAGGGCACCTGGTGTCATGTCCAGATTTCATAGTGCCTTTTTTCCATTTATTTGGTACAATGTATCTCCTCACTTCCTGTTGTTGTCTTTCATTTTGTTTTTTCCTGTTATTGCCCATTTTTGTTTTTTGTGTCTCCTCGTTTTCTGTTGTTAACTTTCAAATTGTTTTAGGGTTTCCTCAGTTCCTGTTGCTGTCTTTCCTTTTGTTTTGATGTCACTTAATTACCTGTTATTGTCTTTCCCTTTATTTTGATTTCTCTTCAGTTCCTATTGTTGTCTTTCCTTTTATTTTGGTTTCTCTTCAGTTCCTGTTGTTGTCTTTCCCTTGGTTTTGGTGTCTCCCCAGTTCCTGTTGTCTTTCATTTGTTGGGATGTCAACTCATTTCCTGCTGTAGTTTTTCCCTTGGTTTTGGTGTCTGTTCATTTCATATTGTTGTTTTTCCTTTTGTTAAGATGTCACCTAATTTCCTTTCGGTGTCTTTAATTTGTTTTTATGTCTCCCCAGTTCCTTTTGTTGTCTTTCCCTTGGTTTTGGTGTCTCCTCAGTTCCTAATGTTGTCTTTCCTTTTTAGATGTAACCTAATTTCCTTCGATGTCTTTCCCTTGGTTTTGGTGTCTCCTCAGTTCCTTTTGTTGTCTTTCCCTTGGTTTTGGTGTCTCCTCAGTTCCTATTGTTGTCTTTCCTTTTGTTTATATGTTACCTAATAACCTGTTGTTGTCTACCCTTTTGTTTTGGTGTCTCCTAAGTGCTGGGATATTAATGTAGTCCATATTTTATATGGTGGCCTACATTGTATAATAACAAAAACGCTGTTCAAAATAACAATACTTGGTTCCGCAACCTACAACATGTTAAGGTACGTTTCTATTTATACCTACTAGCTTATGATAAAAGCTACCACCAATAGACGAGCTATGCTTGTTCTCCGACAGCTCTTATTATTAATGAGTTTGATTTTTAAAAATATGAAAATGATTTTAACAAAGTAAAGTGGGCTTCACTACAATTAAGCAAGTATGCACTACATCTCATTACAGATTGCTGGCGTTTGTAATAGCCCTAGTAGGTGTTACTGAATGACGTAGTCAGATAGATTGTTACATAACAGAATAAAAGGCTTACAACATGTACTGTTTCACATCATATCAACCCTGAGGTATAAACAAAACGACGAGTACGTTAAACAAAATCATTACTGGTATGATGAATGATATCGTGATTTTGATACTCTTTTAAACTGTTGTGGTATACCATTTATATTCACTATTCATACATTACTTCATATGGCTATATCGTAATACATGTACATAATCAAGATAAAGTGAATGCATTTGGGCAGTTATGTGAGTAAACGGCTCTGAAACCAATAACGCTTCTACTTTCCAGCCTGAAATGGAGATTTTAGCTATGACGATATGTCTGGTTGCTGTCAAAATGGGATTTTCGACCAAACTGGTCGAATTATCATGCTCTTACGTAATGATAAATGTAAACATTAATCTGTAATCATTGCAAAATAGTTATATTAGGAAGTACATCTTCTGTCACAATCATACTTATTGTGTTACCACTAAGATGGTCATTTAGATCATTGCTTTCTTCCCTTAGCTTTGTATCCATCATAGAAAAAGACATATAATAAATTCATTTTTTGCCCAGCTGACCTCTTTGCTGGTTGCTATATGAGCTATCTATTGATATCCTCTTGTTCCATTGCATAGATGCTGGTTGGTTTATTGGCTAGGATTTGATCATATGAACTATGAGGTTATATCTTTTATTCGTTGGTACTAAGAAGCATATTACCGTTGGGTCGTCACTGGACTGTAAAATGACAATGTGTTTATACTGGCTGACATATAGACTAATATGTATATATATGGACCTGTATATTGACTATGTATTGATACTGGCCTGTATATTGACTATGTATTGATACTGGACTGAAAATTGTCTATGTATTGATACTGGACAGTATATTGTTTATGTATTGATACTAGACTGTAAATTGTCTATGTATTGTTACTGGACTGTATATTGTTTATGTATTGATACTGGCCTGTATATTGACTATGTA